>WMED01009461.1:1238-16297 GCA_019650415.1 Pipa parva | reverse complement strand
CATGTGCGAAGTGAGCCGAATGCTTCGCGGCTCACTTCGCACAATGGTGAATTAGGGCCAAAGTCTTATCTACATTCAGAACACCAAAAGCAATTTGAATAGGGTGTACTATTGGGTTGGAGGAGAAGAAGATAAAATAGTTTCTCTATGGACCCCTATTCTGGGGTGTAGCTAAGGCCTTCCTGACTCCTAGGTGCAACAATTGATATGGATATTCCAAGGAATATCTTGTTAGAAATGTGTCCCTGTAATTTTTGTTATTACAGATAATTGTCTTTTATATGTATTCTGTGTACAATTTATATTTCCGTGTACCTGGCCTACAAACTAAGCAAACTGAAGCTGACGTTTAATTGCTTAGAGGAGCCTACATCTTCCTTCCAGTCCTGCCCCAAATTGCCTTTATGATCTTTAGAAAGACAGTTGTTTCCCCCATGCCATAACCCTGTCACCCCCCCTCCCCCTTGCTTCTAGTGGCAATCCCACTTCTCTTGACCATTGTGATGAGCATTATTTTGCTATGGAGATGTTTTCCTGATGAATGTGGAGGAGAATGCATAGTGGACTGCTATATATTAATGCCAAAATCTTTTTATATTGTTGTTTTCAGTGTTTTACGCATTTTGGTATGTGTGCCGTATACTTACTGTAAAACAGGTGTTCAGGCCCAGCATTAAGGAGAATGTGGCCTAACCAGAGGTCATCTGTAATCGCTGTGCTAGTTTAGGCTAGGTGGCTACTGAATCAGTTTTCCCCTCACACAGGTGACGATGATAAAAATTTAGAAAAATGTTTCTTTTGGAATAAGTATTGAAATAACTTTAAAAACAAAAAAAAAAATTAACCTGTTGATTTGACCTCAACGTTTGAATACCCAACTCCAAACAACATCTAAAGAATTCATTCAAACAGCATACTGTATTGTTATTATATTTTTTTCTTTGTTTACCTGGTATTACATCTACAATTTGTTTTACGGAGCTGTTATTCACAATGTGGTATATCTTTACCTTCAGCAGAGTTTTAGTAACAAGGACTGTGCTTTTGGTTTTGCAGTACTATGCTTTGTTGCTTGAAAAACATAATAACTATAGAGATAGGTAGATGATATTTTCTTATTTTAAAGAGCAGTTGGAACAATTGGTAACTGAACAAAAAATGCCTTTTTTTTTAGAAAATATATTTAAATAATGGGAAAATGTATTAGCCTTTACTTCCCCTTTAACATGTTTCATATTGTATGTATTTGCATATGTAGGTAAACATGTCTTTTGTCTTTCTTTAGTTGTTGGCCTTGAAGAGCAGAAGGCTGTATTAAACAAGGAGATGTTCTCTCTGACACAAGTTCATGCAAAGGTAAAGGGTGAATATTGCTGCAAAACATGTATGAATTTGTTTTATACCCAAGAACATTTTTTGGCAGCGTCAGTATGAAATCTGCCTTTTATAAGGAAATTTTGAATTTATAATTAGTTGTTTCCGAGTTACACTAGTATTAGTTAATACATTGTTATTCAATATTTGTTCTTATCACTCTGCAGGAGCTATTATTTTGTCTGCTTTGGATTACAGAGCACAAATATTGGACACATCTCCAACAACAACACTCCCATATTAATAAATGACATGAAAAACATATTACTTTGTAGACTGCATTTTGGTCACCAAAGTGAGACCAGAATATTTTGCTACAAAATAATATATAGTTATGTAAGGTCCTCTTTTTCCTTTTGTTTCCCAATGTCACTAACTGAAATGGCGCTCCTGGCAGATGATGAAAAGTTATAAGGAGATGCGGAACCAGAGATCTCTGTCCATGGAAGGTGGGCGCTATTCTGGACGCAATACCCCTCTTCATGGCTTGTGAGTAACATAACACCGATGAATGCTTGTTACTAAATTATAAATCTATTTCTCCACATCTGAAGGGTTGAACTACACACAGGAGTTGGGCTCATATTTTCTGGATCCAAGTTTTCTGCTGTCAGGACAATACTTGTCCAACTCATAAAGCATTTCCACATAGACTAGCTAAATATTTGGGAGGAGGTGAGCAGAGGGATTGGCCAGGGGAATTTATTAAGCTCTGAGTTTGTTAGGGAAGAGGGTGAGAAAACAGTAAAGGACATATGGAAAGAGAAAGGTACTGAACCAGAATTGTGTGTGAGGAGAGCATAGTTCAGTGAATCAGAAATAAGAGGAAATTTAATTGAAATAGTAATCAGTGCATGGCATATCTAAAATAATACAATACAGGTAGTCCTCGGGTTACGACGGCCTCGAGTTACGTCATTTCAGGGTTATGACGCTTTATATGATGCCTTGTTCTGACTTACACGGTTTTGCGACGTAAGTCGAACCATACTGTATGAACGTATGATCCGACTTGCATCGAAATTCGGTTTACGACGCCGCGTAAGAACGGATCAACGTCGTAAGTCGAGGACTACCTGTAATTTAATAATTAGCCTGTAATAAAAATTCAATTAAGAGTTTCAGTTAAGTTTAAAAAGTACTGCAAATGTTGCATCTTACCTTGTGGAAGAAATACAAGCTCATAAGTATCAACTAAAACGCTTGGTGCCAGTGCTCCCTGGGAACTATCTGCAAATGAACCTCTCATATGGTAGCATTTTCAGACAGGTTCCTTTTTACTCGGGAGTTGTTAATTTCCAAGGAATGTTAAGAACTGTGTTTCCAAATTGTTATGCCAGTTACCAGAGTGTAGAGAGCTTACTGGGTTCTTTGTTTAAATACTGAGTTAAGATAAAGTGAACAGAGTGAAACCTATTCTTTAGATGTAGTCGCTTTAACCAAGTGAAAATCTTTTAATGCTTGGCAATCTATCCCTTCTTTATAAATCCTGGGGACTTTGGACAGCTAATGAATGACTTGTTTTGGAGATGCATAATGACAGGTTTTTAGAAAGTGAGAATTACTTGTGTTTACATAAAACAGCAGCAGCAAAAATCTTGAAAGCTTATTGGTAATTTTTTTTTTAAACCTAATCCGTTTATTCCTTATTCCGGTGGACCTGTAAGCACATGGATGTTTATTAAACATAGTGGCTCCTCTTGGATAATAATTTAGAGGATCGGATTGGAGGCGCTTTGTTAGGTGTTTCTGCTTTCACATGTACTTCAAAATCCCAAGAGTCACGTAAAGGAGAACTAAAGCCAAAAAACAAAATTAACATATAAAACTTATCTGGCACTAGATTGGAAGTCCTCACTTTGATCGGCAATCGAGTCGCTTACCTCGAGAAGCACGGCAGTTTCATAGCTATCGCTATAGCTATGAAGTTGCGCTCTTGCTCCCCCTCCTGACCAGCATCGGCTGTGCAGAGCGGGGTTGACATCAGCACACCTGCTTCAGGCATGCGCTGTGGTGATTTCACCAATCAGCATTGGGTGAACTGAGCGGTGAAATCATCACAAATTCAAAGGGTAGAAGCCCTACTTCCTCTGACAGCCTAACGAACTATCAGACCAGACCTGCGTGACATAAATCGGGTATGATTTTTTTATCTTCCAGAAGCCACTTGACTTATAGGTTACTTTCAAAGATCTTAAGTATGGTGAAATTCCCCTGCAGGTGTCACTATCCCTGTAAATCCATAGATGTTGAAAGGGAAACTAACAACAAACAAAGAAATTGCTCCTTATTTATTTATAGATGAGTAACACTGACAGTGATCTTATCACCAGAAAACAAAGACAGAATCTGTTTTACACAATAGTACATTTGTTTTACCACAGGGGAGGATTTGCCTGCTTCTTTTTTACTCAATGCCCTGCTAGCATTTTCACAGCTGCTCATTTTGCTGCTAAATTTGTCTGAAAATTTTCAGCAACTTTTCTGCAAAAGAATCTGCTTGTAAGAATTTGTGTGAAACACAGCTGTATGGCTACACTTGTGTAAAATGCTGCAATCAACACCCTAAAATGCTGCCTGTAAAATTCCTGTATTTTATCCACAGCATGTCGTAGAAGTGTCACTGTATAAAGTTATTTTCAAGTTGAACAGTTTCTAGCCATTAACGAAAGATGAGTAAAACTTGAGACATTCGGGACAATAGATAATGTCTGAGAGGAAATACGGATCATGCAAACCGTTTAGGTACCAGGCATGCCGGTTCACTGCATCACGGAATGGAAAGTTGCTCGATGTTGCAGGCTTAGCAATGCCCTAAATATACCTGGAATGAACCAGTTTGTAAACGACATACAGGCAATGGCAAACCATTCTTTGAAAGCATGTTATTGGTAAAATGTGGAAAAAGAACCATCACAGCTTTTTATAAATCTATGTCCTTATGAAGTGAGTGAGGCCAATCTGATAACAAAAAGGGACTCGGCACAATTTTCAGAAGGCACTTGCTGTGTGCTCAGTGAATATAGATAAGAAAATAAACACTTGAGAAAAGCTGCATTTTTAATGCACAATCGGTTACAGTAAGATTTGTCCTTGTATTTTATGGCATTTATTAGGGAATGTGCTGTTTTTTTAAGTAACTTGTCATATTTAGTAAGAGAAAAAATGTTAATCAATGAACTTAGCGTAATGATCTACATCTTCTGATGTCGTGTGAGTTTAAATCGTTTCAGGATGTGTTTGTTTGTCTTCCCTTGGTTGGAGCATGTGTGATATTAGTGGCTGATTAGTTAGATTACTTTGTATATGACTTTTAATTCTCTTGGATTTTTAGAGAAAAGAAGCTGATGGTGCTAGATTTCCAGGAGGCCCCGTTATCTCTAGAAAGTGTTCCTGACAGTGAATGTATTGAAAACCACAAGGTATTTTTTTTTTCTTCATCAAGACATGTTTTATTCAAAGCAGTGTTAATCATTATTCATTATTCTTCCCCCCTTCTTTTGCTGTGTTTGTTTTTTAATTTGCTTAATACATACTCCTTAGTCATGGTACTTGCATTATTTGCTATTGGGTTGATGCATCCTTCTAAACAGATAAGCAAGGACTCTGGTAAGGTATTGCCACTATGTGGTATGGTGCAGTAAATTATACGGCTACATTTGTAACATAGGAGTTAGATGCAGGAGGATAGACTTGGCTGGTGGATAAGAATCCATAGCCTCACTGCTGAAGTCCCATCAGACTCATGAGTAACTGCCTGCTTGCAAACCATATTACAGACATCCATGCTTTCTGTTTGTAGGCCACATTCCGGCTATCCATATTGTTCTAATTAATGCAAGCTTTATTCAAGTACAAGTTTACTGGTCAAATTAGATTTTCTGTCTGGCCAGAAAAATGTTTTGTATTTTGAATGTCTTTTCCATCTCCCTTAAAAGCATAAGTGATGTTAGAAAATGCATTTGATCCATATCCCTCTATCACAAATATATAATCCTGCACTTGTTTGATTTATTTATTTATTTGTTGTTGCTGGTTCTGTTTGAGCTGTTGGATGCCCAGCGAAAACACCTTTTCTCATTGGGCATTTAATTGTGAGTATTTATCCATTTCTCAGGTAGCAGAGTGTAGCACCGTGTTTGAAATGGATATAAGCAGAGACACCTTGAGGGGAATTCAGGATAGACCGAAGTGAGGTGCGGAGTGTTCGCCTCACTTCGGACTATCCTGAATTCCCCCCTTGTCTCTGCTTATATCTATTTCTCACATTTACATTTTCACCCACAGGCTAATCTCTAAAGTGATGAAAATTTGTTAATCACTCATTTAATAAATATGACCCTTATAAATGTGGGACTCTTGTACAAAAGAAAAATGTATAATTAAAAAAAAACAGCTTAGAGCAACTGGCCTTTTGTATTTTTTCTAACGACAGAATGAAAATGACTCTTCTTTTTCTTGTTATAACATATAAAATGGTATTAGCCAAATGGGTAGAGAACATTCAGAGTCAACATAGTAGAACATATTAAAAAATATAAATTATAGTTCCCTTTGTTTCACTAAAATTCTAATTATGTGTTCTGAAAGGCTTTCAGACTGTAATTATGGTATCCAGGTACACAAAGTTATAGAAGGAAAGAATAATTACAAGCAATCTTTATAACTGCCTGTGTCGCTTACATGGTCTAATACAAGTTGTTTATTGTCTCAGTCCTTAATGAGCAAATCCAGCAGGCACATTTAGTCCCTGTAATCATACAGCAGTCCACAAACGGGGGTTTTTGTTTTTAATTTGTAAGACTGCATATTCTGACCTATCATTCACCTGACAATAGGAGATTTGAAAGGTCAGTTGGTGTTGGAATCATGATTAACTGTTGCATCAAATGATTGAACCTACCACAAAACTGGGGTGTGAACACCATTATTAAGAATATAAAATGGCTGCTTCATTGCCACATTTTCTGTCTTCATTCAATAGCTGGTATTTCATCACCCAAGCAAACCAGACCAAAGCCTTACAGCAATGAAGCAGTATTGCTATTGTTTACAGTTTAGCTTATTACATCCCCTCCTCTAACCCCCCCCCCCCCCCACACACACACACACACCACACACACACACACACACACACTTTTTTAAAGCACCTTATCGGTCTACACCAAATGTTTTACAGAGATTTGATTTTTGAGTCTAAGCAACCCAGAAATTCCCTGTAATGAGAAAGGATAACCAAAACAGTGACTTAATTTGATTTTTAAGAATAAGCTTATATGGGTTTATATTAAGATAGTATCCATGTAATATAAGTACAATATATACTCAGCAATGAAACATAGAAAATGAGCATCGTAGATAGTTAATATGTATAACTGGACAGACAAATCTAAAAAGGGAATGTATTCATTTCAAAACCCTCTGTCGCTTTTAGTTTTATGTATTTATTGTTATTTTGCTGGATTT
Organism: Pipa parva; assembly: GCA_019650415.1. Classification (NCBI taxonomy): domain Eukaryota; kingdom Metazoa; phylum Chordata; class Amphibia; order Anura; family Pipidae; genus Pipa; species Pipa parva. The sequence continues at coordinate 9,457 of WMED01009461.1, read as the reverse complement.
ACTCCAAATCTGGATTCTTTTTTTCTCCCCTTTGATTTCCATTGTTCTCTGCTTTATGTCTGCCTGTCCGTCCTCTTTCTTACATTTTCCATAGTTTCCCCTGCAGTTAAACTTCTGTGTGATGGATGGGGTTGACACAGTTATGACATTATATTCAAACATTGCACAATAGGGCATCCCAGCTTTTCCACATGCAGTCTAACCCGCTTTAAATGATAATGTCATGTATTAAAAATACATAGTTCTTATTAAATCCTTACAATGACAGAGATCTCTATATGTTGTTTAAAAGTACTGTGTTAGGACCAATGTAAATTTAATTGAATGTGATTTTCTGTTTTGCTAATCCACCAACAGTGTGTCTCATGTGTTCTCCACTTACTTATGTATTAGATCTCCAACTTTCTCCCTCTCCCTTCATTACTAAGCATTTCTGTATCACACCTGTTCTTTTTGTGCCTTTATTCCATATCCTCCAGCTAGTTATAAATTGGTAATGTCTTCCCTTTAATAACTTATGAATTATAAATGTCCTGTGGAGCTCAGAATGCAAGGGTTTCCATTTATTTTTTGTGATGGCACAAGCAATCAGTCTGTAGCTAGCATCCCTCTAATTAAAATGTTACAGCTTACCCTGTCTCAGGGGTTGCTGGAGATTGTAGTTCATTAACAGGCCACAATTCAGCACAGTACAGAAATGGTGTTATAATAATGCACTCCATTATATAGGGGAGTGAAACGGTACTGCTATTAACCATTTTGTAGTTTAGCCTTTTTTGTGGTTTCATTAGCAATTACACCTATGATCCCTTTTGGTTAAAGGGGTTGTTCACTCTAAAATTATTTCCTTATATGTAGGTGGTCTTTCTAGGACTGATTGCAACTGACCTTTTGCATTAATTTATTTTTTTGTGGCTTTTTAATTACTTCACTTTACTTTACTTCATTCTTCATTTCTGTCTATTAATCTTTTTCATTACTTATTCTTCTGTTCAGGCCCTGTACCATCTGTTATTCAGGCTTTATTTAACTCGGCTGCTGGTTTCTAGGTTAATGGACCCTAGAAACCAAAAGACCAAATTTAATGTTAACAGAACTAAAAGTCCTGAATAAAAACTTATGTAATTGTGAACTGCCAAATATACAAAAATACTGTCCAGATACAAACCGTTTGAATACTACAACAGCAATCTAAAAATGAATTATAAATTCAAAAATCTCCTTTAAAGCAGTAATGAAGATTAAACATACAAAAGAATGAAAATGAACGCAGCAAAACAAATGCTAATGCTACTTTACTGTTCTGGTTCTGCACACCATCTTCCTGTGACTTAATGGACCTTGACTGACTTTGTCCTTGACAATGTGATGTCTGTTGCCTTTCTATTAGACCTTCTGTTAACAGGTGGTTCTGCTTCATCAGTGACTATATTCATTTCCACTGTTTTCTTATAGCGTTTGTATTTGTAAACTATATAAATGATTTTAAATCTCAAATATGATCTTGCCGGGCTGCAATGAGCTGTAACTAAACATTCAGAACTTCAATTAACTTTGTACCAGTGAGAGTGTCACTGTGTGTGTATGTATATGTATGTATGTATGTATATATATATATATATATATATATATATATATATATATGTTAGTGTGTGTTTACTGGATAGAGAATCACTGATCTCCAGAGTCAGATTTCTCCAGCAGAGCAGGGTAATTGGCCTGACATTTTCACAATTCATATAAAAACTACTTTTTCACAGTTCTGTTATAATGCACATTGTTTCCTTGTGTAAATAACACATTCTACCCATGTTTTTTTCCCAGTTTTGCCACAAAAAACACAATTTTGTAAAGTGCATATTTACAGTACAATTTTGCCAAGAAGATGCTTTGTTTTCTAGCAAGTACAGGAATAACTTTTTTTTTTTTTTTTGCCTTTCCACCAAAATACGGTTGCTTCTCAGACTGATAGACATGCCCCTTCATAATTTATGAATTTCTCCTAAATTATGGTAGTGACTTCAAATCTTTTCTGATAAAAATATAACTAGAAGCCCTTAGCTAAAAGGAAGACTATAATTATGGAAACGTGTGATACATTCCCTAAACCTTGAAAGTAAAACACTGTTTAGTTAGTTAGATAATTAACTAAAATGTGTCCATTGTTTTCAAGCACAAATACAATACTCTTTTTCAAAATCAGTGAGTAACAACATGGAGGTCATTCAAATGAAATCTGAATGGAGTGAAAATAAAAATTCTCTGTCCTTATTTACATAAGTGAGCTTCTTGAAGGGTATTCTCAGTTACAGGAACAGTATTTAATGGCCCAACTACTGAACATTCTTACAAAAGATCTCTTACAGAGTTGGGAGTTTATTCCTCTTGCACCTGTTGTTCTTTAAACAAATCATGTGAATTCTCCAGAGATGCATGTGATGGTAGTAAATCACCCGTGTGATGGTAGTAAATCACCCATTAAATCACCCGTGTGATGGTAGTAAATCACCCGTGTGATGGTAGTAAAGTGAATCACCTAACAGCTTTAGTGATAGATCTCCAGGGGATATCCTGTATGAAATGAATGTGTATTCATTCTAGTTCTTGTTTAGCTACAACTGAAATAAGTGATTTATGAATGTAAAAAATGTGAAGATAATTCTCATACATTCCTTCTTCACCAGCACCCACTATACTCTATTATACATCTTGTAATTCTTAAAAAACTCAAATTTATTCAACAGTGTACACCAGTGATGCCCAACATACGGGCTGTGGGCCATATCCGGCCCGTGACGCGATGCTATCCGGTCCTCTGAGCTTCTGTGCAAAAGAAGCCAAAAGCAATTCTGCAAAAAGTCCATTTATCCATTTATATAGCGTTGATGTATTACGTCGCACTTTTACAGGGATTCACCATTCACTTCAGTTCCTGCCCCATGGAGCTTACAATCTAGTTTCCCGATTCAGTCACACACGCATAGACAGACACAGATGTATGCTTTTGGATTGTGAGAGACAACCCACGCAACATACAAACTCCATGTAGATGAAGTCCAGGGTGGAAATGAACCCAGAACCCAGCGCTGCAAGGCCACAGTGCTTGTCCAAATTTTCCTCATCACTGGGTTTCCCTTAACTGATGAGGTGTAGATCAATTCTGCTTGTAGCTCACAGAAATTCTGTCTATTCAAGCTTACATTATTTAGTACGCTGGGTCACCGGACTGTGAAGAGAGAGAGAGAGATCCTTTATAGCTGAGCCTTAGTGCACATCTAGCTGGAAACCCCAAGATGGATTTTATATTCGCTATCAATAAGTAAATTATAGCATCTTTTCATTTGTAACGCCACAATATATTCTGGCATCCAACTAAATACTGTACCCTGGGGTGTCATTTAGTATGCATAATGCATGTATGTACATTTTTATTTCATTTCTTTAGGATTTAATAAAAGAGAATAAACCAGCCAGTGCTGAGCCAAGTCCTGACACTTCCACTGCAGTCTCCTATAATAATGAAGAACCCCCAAGTAATGAGAGATCCTTTGAGGATGAATTTGTATCTCGGGACAGTATTGTGGAAAAGTTTCAAGGTAAATAAGATTAATGGACCCCTCAAAGCTCCAATGACCTTCCAGCTCTTTATCTTTGAGACCGTTTCAATAGTTGCAAAACATTTCCTGATAGGCAAAACAGTATCAGTGTTTCATAATGCCAAGTTTGTGTGAGAGTTGTCATGCTGAAACACACTTAACTTCAAACTAAAATTAGTAACTGGGGGCGTCACGTAATATGTCTACTTCATGCCTGTGGGTACCTCTCGACAACAGTCTGAAAAAGAGGCTATGGGTCACAAGTCCTTGACTGAGAACATGCACTTTATAGTTTACAAAGGGATGTCCTAAAATCCTCCACTGATGTTTATTCAGTCATCTGTTAATTAAACAAGCCACCAGTGCAACCAAACTCAGATTGCACCAAGTGCCTGATGCAGTTTTACTGTGATTTAAACTGCACCTGTCACCTCAAAACTAATACTAATTTAGGTTGTACTAATGAAATAAATGTTTTTTGTAAATATTTATGTATTTAAAAAAGTACCTTTAAGCAGCGTTTCTCTCTGTCATCTTCTCTGTCAACCTGCCTTTCCTTCCCCAAGTGTTGGATGGATGGGGAAAGGAAAGGCAGGCTTGAAAGGGAAGATGACAGAGAGAAATGCTGTATAAAGCTGCATTTTTTTTTTCAATACATATATATTTTCACAGCATTTATTTAATTAGTAGAACCTATATGACTATTGACTATATGACTACTAGAGTATTGAAGTGACAGGTACATCCACAACTCCGCTCTCACGGATTCCAGGATACACACTTTAAACTAATATACAGTATATTCATAAAGTACCACAATTCATATCTCCATCAAATGTAGGAACATATATTTTTACTGCACTGTCATAACTACCATGTCTGTCTAAATACCATTTGTCTGTTTATGGCATTACTGGTTCTTGAATTTGTATCATTCAGTGAGAACTAGCTGTGCAGACAGGATATGATAAAATAGATGCACGTGTGTTTTCTTTGCAGAACATACAGAGCATGAGATCCAGACTGTGGTCGATGAAGTAATTAATTCTACTCCTGAATTAAGGCTAGATTCGGAACAGTTTGAGAGCAGGTAAATAGGAGAGCCAATTGCCTATTATTTTATAATACGCCTGTGTAGTTGATTAAACAGCGTGTGCGGTTTTATTTATTCTGCATAGCTTCAAGCAAATCAAGTTTATGTACTTGGCCTTTAAAGTAAAAAATAAACAATAGTAGTTGATTTTCATTAACTATTGTATATTAGTGTTAGAATAATTTACCCCTGTGCTTTGGTGTTAGAGTTTGTGTTGTTTTTGTTTGTTATACAAAGTTTACTCAAGGCTGAAGTTTCTAGATCTACAAATAGCCCCATCCAAATTCTTTTCGTCAGATTGCAGTAATTTTTATTGCAATTGATGTTAGATAAATTACCCCATTTTGTCTTTAAAATAGTACTATTTTATAACCTTGGTAAAACAATGACAGAGGTAAAAGAATATGGGGAGTCAATAATTAATTCCTTAGGTCCATATTGTTAGAAACCAGGTTTCAAAATGACTGTTGTCTATAAGCTTCTGCTTTAGTACCAGTGTTCTTTTGTACATAACTATGGATAGATTTATAATCATGTATCTGATTTCTCATGAAGGCTTAAAAAGTAAGAATAAACTAAAAAAAAAAAAATATACTGTGATTTCTGTTCCTTTCCAGCCAACCAGTTACCCATTCTGAGGAGGAGGAGGAGAATGAGCGGAACAATGATTCACTATATGATGAACTTTTCATCACAAATCCAGAGTTCATTTCAGATGTGGATGAGGGTGCAGATATGTCAGGTGACTGTTCCACCTACATTTAGTTATTCCTAAATGTACAGGCACCAGACCACACAAACTACTCTCAACCACTTAGCTGGCACCCAATAAAAAGAATCCTTTTTAGCAGCCAAACAAAAAGTAGATTTAATAAGGTATTCTGGGATTCCTAGGGGGGAATTCATGATAGTCCGAAGTGATGTGCGGAGTCTTCGCCTCACTTCGCACTGACTGATCTGTACTCGCTGATGTCCTGCACTTTTGGTCTCACCGAGACTGGAATCCCTTTAAAGCACTCGCTGATGTCCGCGTGCAGGACATCAGCGAGCGCATATCAGTCAGTCCAAAGTGAGGCTCCGCACCTCACTTCGGACTATCGTGAATTCCCCCCCCTAGTATTCGTTGATGGTTACAACGATGAAAGTGGAAGGAGTCAGCTTATTAAGTATAATTGGGTCAGACTGCTTAAATAATCACAATAGATTTGTCATTTTGTGTATCAGGAACAACAGTACTTTGAGTTGTAAGTGCAAATTAAGTATCAATATATGACATTAATTGTCATTTATGTTAAAGTCCCATATACATTTCTGCAAAATATTCATTTCCAAAACGATGTAAAGTTTTGTTTTGATTTGTAAATACCCAATATTTGAAATGCAAAAAAGAAATATTTAGGCAGCTTTCTTCAGATAAACCTTTTAATTGTTCAATACTGTTTATTATTTTATTGACCTATGTCAATATTTATTTTTTAAAGGTGGGGGTAGTCCCATAGAGACTCTGATGATGGAAAACACGAAGTTAAAAGATGCACAGTAAGATATTTTGTGATATCTTTAAATAGCTTTGTCTTTTATTGATCTGCATTTTTCTCTAATCTGTTCACTGAACTATTTTATAACTGAATATGTAAGCACAGGTTACCTTGCTAGCTATAATATCCCCCATTGTCTCAGTTTACCCCAAGTCTTTTTCCTGGTTTGGAGGGTCATTTGTTACTTATCCAGCAAAATGGTCCATCTTGAGTGTAATACAACAGGCTTATGGCTTAGGTTGCACTGATGCAAACTAGTTAGCTGTGTCAGAGCTAATAATCCATTCTGCTTTGCTTCTTGTGCTTTTCTATGGGCAGTGCCCCAGTGATCTTTTGGGATCTGGCCTGATTAATAGAAGGTCCAAATCTGAACCGATTACTGGCATAAGCAGTCCTGCCATGCATGGGTGGTGCTGACAAATGGAATGGAGGAAATGTTTAGTCAAGACAAAGTAAACTACGGCAGATAAAAGCACTGAAATAAATCCCTTATTAACATTTCAGTAGAGAAGAACAGAATAAGGGGCAACTGCAGTGTTGGTAGGATGTGCTCTAGGGGGCGTTTCTGTTTGGGTGAACAATATTGTTTCTAAAATGAAGTTATTTATACAGTGTCATTTGTAACAACAAAGGGGTTATTGGCTAAGGTCCGAATTGTTGCGTAAAGCTATAAATTCACCAGCTAAAGACGGTTGCAGTAGACTGCTACTGTCACAGTCGCAACTTCATTATGGGAATATTGTCGTGACTTTAAAATTGGTGCAGTCGCGGATTTGCTATGGGCATCCACTGTTTGTGAATTTAACAGTCGAATTCCCACTTTGGCCAATAACCCCCAAAATCTAAACATTTTACCTTGACAATTCTTACCCTATTTGTGTTCCAACCCAAACTGAATATACTGTACTCATCAATGATAATGATTTAGATGGGGAAATTCACAAAAAACTTCCATTTTGTATTTTCCTACAGAGTACTGTCATCACATTGTTTACACATTTTTAATAACATCGTTCAATGGCGTCTAATAAAGTATTCTACAATTTCTGCTACAGTATGTTACTATTATCACCTGTATCATTGTGCTGCTTTCTACATCCCTGTTATTATTCTCGTATATCATACTGTTTTCAGTGGTGACCATTTTAATTTAAGTTGCAGCCACTGACGGTGGCAATAAAAATCACAGTGACAATACAGGTCATTTTTACAGCAGAGCTGGTAATGTGCCACTGTCAAATGGGAATGTTACTGGTAAACCTGCCCCTATATATTGTTTTTAGGTACAGACATGTTTATGAAACTGGGGGAATTTATCAAAGTCGAAAAAGGTTTTTGAGGGCCTAATGCTGGAGAAAGAATGTTTTATTTTATTATGCCAGTATCACCTATTTAAATAATGCTGTTTTGGCCATATAGAAAACATGCATTTTCTTCTTCTTCTTTTTTTTTAACATCAAAAAATTGTTCTCAACTCTGTAAAAATCTGCAAAAACCTTTAGCTTGATATGTTATGTTTTTATGCAGAAGTGAAACAGATATGGCTCGGAAGAACCTCATTGCGCGAGTAGAGGAACTGACTGCAGAGAGGGAGGCTCTTAGGCACGAGACTGAAAGCCTCACTCTGAGTCTGAGTCGTTGTGAGTCTAGACTACGGGAGACTGAAAAGGACTTGCAGAGGTGTGACCATAGACTCTACGTCTTTATATTGTATATCACATTTTCTTTACGTTATTTTATTTTATATTTTATTCTCTTTCCACACCTGATTATATGAAATAGGAAAATACCCATAAGTAGGTGGAAATAGTAAAATGATGAGATTTAAATGGGGTCGTTTATCAGAGTGAGAATTCAACTGTAGAAGTGAATTCTCATCACTTTGGGTGGCGACACCCCGATTCTCTACTCCTTATTCACGAAACAGCGGACTCACAAAGTAAAGTGGTGACCGTGACAATATTCCCATAGTAAAGTTGCAACAGTAGCAGT
>WMED01009460.1:5933-16298 GCA_019650415.1 Pipa parva | reverse complement strand
GTAAGACTATGTCTTACTTTCGGGGTATGTCTTACATTAGGCCGCCCCCCTAAAACCCCACTATGTCTTATATTCGGGGGTGTCTTACTATCGGGGAAACACGGTAGAAAGGCAACAGTGTAATGTGAGGAAAAGGCATCAGGAAGAAATCATTTAGGACTGTGAGAAGGTGTATTCTCTATGTTATGGACTGTACCTGTTAGTCTGCTAGTGGGAATCCCAGTCAGTTGGAGACATAGCGGTATATAAAGCAGTGCTATATTCTATGTATTATAAACTATACCTGTTGGTCTGCTAGTGGGAATCCCAGTCAGGTGGAGACACAGTGTTGTATAAAGCAGTGCTATATTCTCTGTGTTATGGACTGTACCTGTTAGTCTGCTAGTGGGAATCCCAGTCAGGCTGAGACACAGCGTTGTATAAAGCAGTGCTATATTCTCTGTATTATAAACTGTACCTGTTGGTCTGCTAGTGGGAATCCCAGTCAGGCTGAGACACAGCGTTATATAAAGCAGTGCTATATTCTCTGTGTAAAATTGGGCTTTAGGGCAACATTTCCTGTATATGTATTATCTAAAGCTCCCTAAAAACATTGGGGTTATGTGAGGTCTGTTTAGAAAAATGGCTGCTATCAGTAAAATAAAAACAGACAGAAAGTAATAACATTAATGAATCTATCTTAAAAAGTAAAATTTTTACAAGTACTGTATTTTAGTAACTGCCATGCTAATCCAAATGGGAATTTTATGGTATTACTGGTCCTTTAGGTTAGAAACTTCAAGGGAGTTATTGATTAAATTCCTAATTGTTGTGTAAAGGTATGAATTTACCAGCTAACGATGGTCACACACTACTCAATAGATGGCTAAGCAGTCGCGACTTCATTATAGGAATATTGTCACGGTCACAACTTTACTATGAGAATCAACTGTTTAGTCAATAAGGAGTAGCGAATCAGGGTGTAGCCACCCGAAGTGATTAGAATTCACTCAATAAATGTGACAGCACATACTCTACATCCTTCACTAGTCAAAAAAGCAATGATTTTGCAGTGCACTTATACTGACGGACCCAAAATTAACAAAAACAAATTGTAATTTGTTCATGAGTTCCCTATAGGACAAGCTACTCAGGTAGAAATATAAAGTGAGAAGAAAATTATATTTTTTTGCATAAATAAATACACAGAGGCACAAAAAAGAAATTAACAAGAAAATGTATTATTTTGTTCCACTAAATATATATATACTATTTTATATAAAAAGCATTAATTCAATAGAGGCACATTTAGTTAACTGTATCAAAAGTTTAAAATGATCATATTGTGGAAAAAAAAAAGTGTAAACAATGATGGCATGCAATCACAAACAGAAAAAAAAAAGGCTTGTCGTTATTCTGAAAGATGTCGTGGCCATTATACATGGAGATTGATTTGAAATGCACACGAGTTAAAGTGGTTCCTTCAAACAGCTGAGATATTAAATGGAGTTGGCCATTTTAAAACCATATTCCATAGTGCTGAAAGTGACATGGCAAAACCAGGACTGGGCAGTTAAGCTCAGTGAAGGAATGTCACTCACTTGTCATTAACGTCTTGTAATTAAAGGTTTATAGATCTTATTTGGTCATCCAAATAAACTAGTAATGACAGTTTAAATCATCTCGAGACTTGACTGTAAAGTGGAGATTTCAAATCAAGGTTCTTCATTTTGTAGTACTATAGTTTTGACATTTTACTACATTTCCAGCATTAACAGGTGATGAAAATTAGTTGAATCCTTTTATCTTTCCGCAATTAAACCGGAATTATTTTAACCTTTGCTGTTACCAGCAGACACCTTCTTCAGAAGCCTCTCTGTTAGAGGGGAGTTTGGTCTCCCTACATCTCTCTCCATTAGCAGACATCTACAGAATGGGAAAGAAAAAGAGCAATTATGCATTCTTTAGTACTTAAAATATCAAATTGTGTGTGTGTGTGTGTGTGGGGAGAAGAAATGTACTAATTTCTGCTAAGGACATTCTCATAAAATACAGTGAATTTAATTTAAATGAGGTTAAGTCACACAAGGTGAATTCCCAGAAACAAACCAGGGTGTATATACTTGCTTATGAACACTTATCTGCAAAATAACTGAGGAGGTAGAAAATAAAACCATTTACAACTACTGTCCAACTACACAAGTTCACACCATCATTTCCCCTCTAACAGGAGTAAACCCACCTGAAGTGGCACAGTAACAATTAGAGATGACAAAAACAGTACTACAGAGACGGTAAGCACATGATCACTAGAAGTACACATTATTTGCAGAACAGTGGACAACAAATACAAGTAATAGTAATATAAAGGCACAAACTGAAATATTTTGAGGACAGTTAAACAACACATACTAACTAAAAGTACACAAACCACTGTAATGTAGGTGGATGAGTCATAACAATTTTGCATACCTGGCTAAGTTCTGATGATATTTGGAATTGCTTTTTATTGCAGAATGAATCAGTACCTGGTTGAAAATATCTCTCTGAAAAAGAAAATCATTCTTAATCTGCTGTCAGTTTTTAAAATAACCCCATTTTGAGCAAACATTTCAATAATGGGAATTTCAGCTAAATTTGAAAGGTTACATCCATTTTAAGAAAAATCTTACATTCATTTCAAAGCACTTAATGTGCAGTTCTTTCTTCTTTGGTTAATAAAAATGTATTTAAATGTAAAGTATCTCAGGGTTGGTGCCCTAGGCTCATGAAAACTGAGCACCCTCTTTATCCAACCCAGGCTCATCTCAGCGCTGCTGTAGCACAGCTCTCTCTCCCCTGTGCTCCCAGAGTATGTCACTTCCTGTGAGAGGCTCACAGGAAGTGACATAATCGGGGAGAGAGTGCTGCGCTACAAACAGAGCTGAGGTGAGAAGGGGCTGGGCAAGGAAGGGGGTGCCCAGCAGGATAGTGCCCCACCTCCCAGGAAGCGTATGCAGTGCCCTAGGTGGCATACAGGCAGCACACCAAGAAAACAAACTAACATGTTGACTTGATATGCGAGATCAGTAAGATTTCTTTATTCACATCAAAGTATAATGTGCTATTGATCATTGTGCCCAAAACTGAAGTCTTTATACAGAGCTGTAGACTAGTATGGAAATGGATTGTCTGAAAGAAAAGAACTGGAAAAAATTCCAGTGGTTTTATTCCTGGACCCACTTATTGCTGGATATAAATAATACAGTAGTACCTTGAGATACGAATTGAATTCGTTCTGTGACCAAGTTCGTAACTCAAGACAGCTCGTATCTCAAACCAATTATTCCCATTTAAAATAACAGAAATAGAATTAATCCGTTCCAGCCCCATCAGCTTGTATCTCAAACAAGAAATTGGTCTGAGCTGCAACTCGTATCTCAAGAAATTCGTATGTTGAGCAGGTCGTATCTCGAGGTACCACTGTATAGCTGGAGAGACAATCTTCCTGAGTAGAGGTGGAATACTTATGCACTCTGTCCAAACCCAATGTTGGAAACTGTTACCTGTGCATTACTGCCCCCTATATCAGTTATCTGGTACCGGACCGGATACATCAAGTCCACTGCCTTGCCATAATTTCCACAGTCAAATTCAATAAGAGCCTGGCCTAATGGGAAACCAAGATGATCAATTAGGCTGTGCTGCTGATTTTCCCCAGGATTCCTAAAAAGAAATATCAAGTCATGATAAGCAACAAAATGGGAATAAAACAAATATTTATTTTTCCCATGTCCAATTGTCCCATACACAAGTGGTGAGATAGAACTTTACTGACTTTGCAATCTCTTGCATTGACTGAATGAGCTGGGTGGTCATCTTGTGGTTCTTTGAGCCCAAGGAAGACATCAAGAAGTGAAGGTCATTGAAAATCAGGATGTGATCATTTGCATGCTTCTCAGTAATGTCAACAAGCTTGTTCCATCGGTCTCCCACATTCACACCTGAACAGAAGAGGAAAAGAACCACTATTGGCTATATGTTTATGTATCCTTGGAAACCAAGAGACCATTTAAACTTAAGCAAAAAAAGGTATGAGACAAAACATTAATTGAACAGTAAAAATAAAGATGCAAACTGTCAGTAACAGCTAACAATTCCAAGGGGACAACCCTTTAACATAAAGCTGCTCATATTGCATCAGTATTATATATATTTATTTATCAAATTATAGTTGCTCAGTGCATAGTTTTGCTGCCTTGCAGTACAGGAACCTGAGTTTACTTCCATCCAGGGTACCATTTACATGGGTTTAGGATATTTTCAGTACAATCAGAAAGAGTACACCTAGGAAAATATGAAATCAATCACTTAGCAAGCACAATTAATGTTTAACCTCAAACATCCAGTGTACAAAGTCTATTTTAATTCCTATGGATTTAACATTTATTTTCATAAAATGCACAAATCCAATTGGTTTATTTCAGTATAATGTAAGTATCTATCCTATAGTCTTGTCCTATGACAGTTGGGTAGTGCTTACATAAACCTTTTAACCAGAAATAAAAAATCAAATCTAAACTGTTAGATAAAACATGGATATGCAGTGTAAAATATTGAAAAGCAACAGGAACTAATGTAAATGATTTATGAAAGAGGGACAAAGTGCAAATTGCAGGAAAATATACCTTCCATCTGTAGACGATACAACAGTGATGAATTGTCTACAATGTCCAACATGCTTTCACTTAAACACTGAGGGGCAATCTAGGAAATAGAAAGGATAATTCCCTTAATACCTAATTATTCTTTTATCCTACCAGTTCCTCCTTGTTGTCTGTTGCAGTAGTGAACTTGACAAGGCATATTGTGACACAATCGCCAGTTTATCTTCACCAGATTGAAGTGGCAAATTAAGGAGCTGATGGCAGGGCTCCAACTGTCTATGCAGGACACGGCTACTGCGCAAATTTTACTGACATACTTACATGGTTATCATACAGCGTCAGGGCAGATTCATATTCACCCTGTAAGAGAATTGATAAAGCCAGAGTGAGAATGGGAAAAGACATATAAAATGATCAAGGCTGAGAACCATTTCATGCACACCCAGTGAATGTAAACTGCCCAAATTTTAAAAGGGATCTCCTTTTTCAGTTTTTTCCAATTTCCAATATTTAGACTAAAACAATGTATATATAATATATTGTTATTATTTTTGGGAGGTTTGCTGTTAATGCCTTTGCCACCAACTCCTTGTTAAAGTGCACCTGTCACCTCAAAACACTAACACTAATTTAGGCTGTACTAATGAAATAAACGTTTTTGTAAATATATATGTATTTTTTTTAAAAATGTACCTTTAAACAGCATTTCTCTCTGTCATCTTCCCTGTCAGCCTGACTTTTCTTTCCCAAGTCGGGTGATAATGATTGACATTATAGCTCCTCCATTCAGATTCCTGCAAGGGATCTGATTGGAGAAGCAATAATGTCAATCATTATTTAGCCCCACCCACCCGACACTTGGTAAGGAAAAGATAGACTGACAGGGAAGATGACAGAGAAATGCTGTTTTAAGATACATTTTTTAAAATACATATATATTTACAAAAACGTAAATTTGGTGTTTCTGGCTTTTTTAATAGAGGCAGACGGTGAAATTTACAAAAGTCGAAAATTATTTTTTTTTACTTTTTCACCCGTTTTCACAGTGAAAACCTCCATTTTTCGTCGCAAAAAGGTAAAAAAAGTTTTTACTGTGAAAACAGCAAAAAAATAGTTTGACATTTGTAAATGAGTGGAAGTGTATGTAAAATAGTAGCGGGCTGAAGACTTATCCATGGAAAAGCCACATAGGATTTTAAGGAAAATTCTCACAAATACCAAAGCCATAATAATCAGTACACAGAATAATAATCAAACAGGCCAAACCTTCTCTATGAAGTAGAGAGCCCAGTGCCAGTAAACATGACAGCAAAGCATATCGCTCCCCTGAAAAGTAACAAAAAAATAAACATTACTGTCACAAACAATATGCGCACAGCATTGTGGGAGATCTGTTATTAGTAGGTGATGTTATGTCTCATGCAGAAAGTTTTAGGGCCACATTCTCAAAAGGGTGAGAATTCCCTTTGTTACAATTCAAGTCGCATCGCCAAAATAGACACAAATTCATTTCTCAGTATTGACTAAGTGGAGAATCGACTTGTGAACAGGCGGACAGCAGTGATCACTGTCAGAGGTGTAGTCAGTCGGATAGAAGTAGGATGAGAAGTCATGTGAAGTGAAGCGAATTTGACAAGTGAAGGGCAGTGACATCAGTCAACCCATATCCCACTAACTATTCTGTGAATATTCTATGTTGCCTTGTCCCTAGGTCATGTTGCCATTTAGTCACAGTCAACATTGTCACTTTTGAATCAATAGTCGCCTTACACAACATCAAAGCCCTACCATCAACCCCCTCAATTCGCCAATCTGAAGTGGCGAAGTAAAACAGGTGAATTTGGAGCAGTTCTCCTAGTCGCATTTGATACATTCCATCTCTTAGTTAATAGTAGAAGTACCTGTTCTCTGTAAGTTTATGACTATCATAGTCACCCCAAACTGGTTGCGTATTCGCCACTTTGCAGATTTTAGTTAATAAGTGACCATGAGGAAGTGGCAAATAGATGTGACTTCATAGCACTACACGACTATTCTGACTTCTCAGAACGTGGCCCTTAGGCATCTGCTTACAGTACAAAAGCAACAACACTGGATGTGTCACATCTTGCTTACTTTATAACACATAATAATCCATATGTTGCCAAGGGAAAATGTCTTTAAAACAAATAAATGATTTATGGAAAGCAGCTGACCTTCCAGTTGTCTTCTGTTTTCTCCAAAAAAGACAGTCCATTCTCTAAATCCGCTTTCATCTCATGCACATGAGCAACTGTATGGACAGACCAGGCATCAGTCCGATCTATATCCAATGCCTAAATAGCACAAATAGGTAGAATGTTAAGTGCAGTATGTTATAAAAGAGGCAAATAAACTGTAAAGTACTTAACTTTCATGCCTGCACTCTCTAAGATACATCTTAGTATACAAAAGGTTTTGGAGAGGAAAACCTCTCTCCTTCTTATCTGGATCAGAGATCTCCTGTAGGTTTAGGAAACGCTCTTTTCGTTATATAAAATATTTACACAATACATTATTACAGAGACAGATAGTACCCCCTCCAAAAACAATCCCATATTATGTCTGTAATCTCAATCCTGCTGCCAGTTTCATTTCATATCATTAAATGAACTATGGAGCATGCCTTGTAATTAGCTGGCAGTGACAGAAGTCAGCAAAAAGGTGAGAGAGGGAAAAAAAAAAAAGGTTTATTTTCACAATAAATGGGCATTGTACCTTGGCTCTGTGGTTTTCACACAGTAAAATATGGGCCAATGGAAAAACCTTACTTTTTAACATGCCCTATAGTGGCCACTTTAGTGCTTGCTTTGGGTTTACAGAATAGCAATTGAATAAAGCAGTTTATTTCAGATTAGAGGAGCATGCTTGCTTTACGGTACACAAATAAATTTAAGAGGGCAGACCAACTATATAATAACTTTAAAAAACAAGAAATGATATATTTTCTTACTTCACTTGCCACTTTGAGAGCCTGGTCATAAAAGTTTGTTTCAAGCAGCCCAAAAGAATACATACCCTTAACGTAACTAGAAAAAAAAAGACAAGACAAATTTATTTGGTTCAATACAGCATTGTCTAAATTACGTATTCTTTGATCAAGATGGTCAGTACATTTTAAACAAAATTTACAACATATTCACCTCAGAAAAAAGCAATTAAAGTTGAATAACATAGTTTCACTGAGGCCTTCCTAAAAGTTTTAAACCTTGCTCAGGGAAGTTACGTACATGAGCTATTCCTAATGCTTGAAAAATTCCTTATTAGTTACTGGGGGATATTAAGGGGGTTATTGGCTAAAGTTCGAATTGTTGTGTAAAGGTGTGAATTCACCAGCTAAAGACAATTGCAATACACTGCTACTGTCACAGTTGTGTCTTTATAATGAGAATATTGTTGCACTCGCGACTTTACTATGGAAATATTGTCACAGTTACATGTTTAAAAACTAAAATTCTCATTTTAGCCAATAACCCCCTAAGACACTGAATTGGTAAAACAGAGGGCCAATAGGAGGAAACTGGCAATGCATATTGTGATCGTGAACTTACTAAGGAGAAAAGTTTTTGCCAAACTGTGCACAATAACTAAATGGAAAGCAAATCAGCCAAGGGTTGTATTTTTGGTTTAATAGTTAGTTCTCCTTTACCATTTTCAGTCACACAGATGACAAACGCATTAAAACTATAAGTTTATTTCCATTATAAACAGAAACCTTTCCATCTGTGCATGCAAGTCTAACATTCAATTTAGATTGTAAGCTCTAAGGAGCATGGACCTCCAACCTCTTGTGTCAACCACAACCCAGCAAGTGAAGTATTCTTATAATATTATACTTTTATTGTGTAATGCAGTTTTCCCATGTCTGTCTTATAATTGTATTGTACAGCACCATGTAAATTTATGGCGCTTTATAAATAAAATCATACATACATACATACAAACTTTTAGGCCACATCACATATGGATTCTGCAGACCTTTATTTCTAGAATAGTTCACTAAGATCACCAGCTGGGCAGCACATTTACTGACCTGCTTAATGGAGTGTCTGGTTTCCAATATGGAAGCACCCGGGCTACCGAATCTCTCATTTGCGTTTGTTGACCAAGGTAGAAATAGACATCGTGAGCAAATTTCAAAGCCAGAATATCAGTTGGATGATTCTGTAAAATGCGCTCCCAGAAATCTGTGGCTTTTACAAGATTTCTGCAAATATTTTAAAGGAAAACAATTACACATCAAGGAACTAGAATGGAATCAGGAACTTGTGGGCTTGCAAGTTACTCTGATAATGTAAAGAGTTTTAAGGGCAGCTCCACACCAGCGAGTAGTAGCACTGTAAGAATAGATTTGACTGCTCAACATGCAAAAGAATACAGTCGTTTTGTATGATGCTTGCATTCATACAAGCAGATCATTTAGTATGAATAGGAGGCCCATACAAAATATCAGAATTTCTCTTTGATTGGAAACCAGCATCACTGTCCAGTTAACCAGAAGCACTGTAATTGGTTACCCTTTGGCAAAGGCTTCTATAGCTGCTACGTGCTGCTTCTCCCTTTCAGTCAGTGGCTGGTATTTAGAAAGGTCAGACATTAACTTCAGTGCACTGGCCAGTTCCTTGTCAATCAATGGTGAACGCCCAGTTCCAATCAGCTCCAAGCCGTTAGAAGCAACATGGCCCATTACTAAACAGAACAGCACAATCTTAGTCAATTAAACATTGAACAGATTGCAATATGAATATTAATTAGATGGCATCAATATAACCTGAGATAAGTTTAGGCTGAACTATACAAACTATAATTCAGGGAAAGCCATATTCCAGGCTCTGGATCTTTCTCCCAGAATATTATGTTAGACATCAGTGTAGAATGGCATGATTCTGCATCTAAGGGAAAGTTATGACAATGTCTGTATTTCTTTTTTACCTACAATCAGCAATGCAAAGGGCGTAAAATACACCAGGACTAACCAAACTCAGCTTTTATAGATTCAGTGCATATTTTTCAAAAAGCAGATAATATGATGCAAAACAATGTATCTTTCTTATATAAATACATATGTTTATTCTTAACTGTTCATAAAGTACCTACCAAAGTTTGGGTCTGTAGCTTTAATCTGAGATAGGCATCCCTCAATTCCTCCTAAGGTGCTATTGTTTTTCCATGTTACATACTAAAGACAAAAACATATAGATAAACATATGAATACAGACAGATATTTAGAGATAAATAGTGACATATTAATACATGGACTATTAATGTATTCAAAGTGACAAATCACCAACTTGTAAATGCATGAATATGCAGGATTGCCTCTTAAACTGTCAGGTCCACTTAACAGACTTTTTTTTTTCTTAAAAAGGAAGCATGGAGTTGTAGTAAAAGAAGCAAACTCCCTACTTCTTTTGTGCTCCGATGACAGACTTTAATCTTGAGTCGGGCTGGGCGGAGCTAAATGATGACTGACATTATAACTCCCCCAATCAGATCCCTGCTAGTGATTTTAGGGATCTTATTGGAGGAACTTTTATGTCAGTCATCCTTTTAGCCCTGCCCAAACCAACTTGAGATTCGAGTCGGGCATCAGAGCAGAAAAGAAGCAGGGAGTTTGCTTCTTTCACTACAGTCTTAGCTGAATACTAAAAGCATCCAGCTAAAACAACTCCCTGCTCCCTAAAGAGAGTCTGTTAAGACCTGACAGGTTAACTTTAAATGG
>WMED01009459.1:0-16299 GCA_019650415.1 Pipa parva | reverse complement strand
TAAGTGGTGGAACTTGCACTATTGGTGACTGACTAAATACTTTTTTCCCCACTGTAATACGCTCGTGTGAACCTAGCCTTAGGGCACAATTCCTGTTATATGTAAGGTACCATAGCAAACAATGGGATTGGGTGAGTACGGATAGCAGCCATGTTGTTAAACAGATAAGATATGGACAGACAAAGCAATAATATTTATACATTTAACTGTAGTTAAATTTAAGTGCTGAAGTGCTGTATTTAAAATAACTCCCATACTAATCCAAATGGGAATTTTGATATTTTTGGCATTACTGGTCCTTTAAGGGTACCAGTGGTATACTATATACCAGAGGTCCCCAACCGCCGGTCCGCGGACCAGGACCGGGCCGTTGGGGTTTTTCAGCCAGTCCGCGGCGCCGCTGAGAGCTAGCTCTGCAGCCCTGCGCCTGGTCAGAGCACGCTCTGTGTGGATTGATAATGTTCTCTGCCATAGCCGTGACAGCTCACAGCTGGCACGGCAGAGAACATTATGCAGGACGGGGCGGGGCTCCGCCCCTGCCCCACCACCACCCCACCGGTCCATGGAAAACTGGTCTTGCTTAAAGCCGGTCCCTGATGGGGAAAAAAAGGTTGGGGACCTCTGCTATATACTATTAATTGGATCCCGCACCACAAGAGTACAGTCTGTCCTAGAGATCATCAGCAAGAATATTAATGTAGATTCAGTGATAATGCCTAATGAACATGAGCTCTGATGCGTTCCTTTTTCTTCCCTTTAGTGTTTTCTGTTCTTATTTTATACATTGTTCCTAGTTATTATTAATTATTATTATTGTATATTATTATTATTTTTCTAAAGCTGCACCAAGTATGTTTGTCTTTTGGCCATTAAACTGTTTGACCAGTAAAGACTAGCGACTATAGCTTTTCCAGTGGTTGTGATTCCGTTGTGTTGAAATCTATTTCTTTGCTTACCAAAGATTTTCTTATTTCAGCTTTGATACAAGATCTATAATCAAGGCTTCTAAATCCAGTTTTATCCATTCGGTGTCTATTCTGGATTTGGATCTCAAGCCATATGAAAACATCCCACACCAATACAAACGGGACAATAAAATTGTTAACCATTACTTAAAGTGTATGAAGGCCCATGAAGAGCCAGTGCACATCTTCAAGAAAAGCGATGAATGCACAATGTATAACAGTACCTGGTGAAACTGGCGCTTTCATTTTTTTTTTTTTTTTTCCACATTTTTGAGCTGTGAATGGTTTATGATCTTCAGTCTGCAAGTGCCATTGGATCATGCAAGGTACCTCTACTGAAAGTACTTTCATTCAGTGACTGTCTACTGCAATTTTACACAAGATTGTGAAGTACTGAGATCTTTAAAGATCTTAAGAAGATTTAATGATTTCAAGTCATGGTAATTTGCATTGTGTGTTGGTGCCGGCCAGCTTATGGCAGTTGTATTACTGGAAGAGAATTGGACTTGTGTTATTTGTCTTAATTTGCAGCCAGACCTGGCATGTGTAAATGTTGAAACCTGTGCATTCATTGTACTGCCTACACAACAGACTGTGCCTCTAATTGAGCCAGAGGCCTGTGCAGTTCTTCTAAGCTAATGGATACATATATGCATTACTTTACAATTGATGCTTTTTAGAGATGTGAACCTTCAAACCTATTTGGAATGATAATTGAAATAACTTTATTCATGTTTCAGCATTATATTTTACTGGAAAAGTTCAGTCTGGTCACATAGTACAGTATGTCTGTAGTGCTGTTTGGCATAACTGAGCTTGCATATTTTAGCATCGACTATAAGTAGGCACGTACTATTAGTATGTCTTTTTTTTTTTTTACTCGTGCACTAAGGGTTTGAAGGAAAGTACTTGAATATGTCTTAAGTGGAAAATGTGCTGGTGTGTGCAATGTAAGAAAACAGTCTATACCTGTGTTTCTAACCCACCACAAGTAACTTTTTTTTCTAGAAAAAAAATATAATTTTATTTTCTCTAATAATTGGCCTAATAGTCCTCCATAATTGTAGCCACACAAGTTTTAAAATCCCCTTTGATTATAGTGTACATCTTTAGTTACCCAGACCTTAAACAGCATCCTTTCTTTAAAACAAAGGGTTTAAGCACACTGGGAACATCTGACATGAAATGTAAAATCTGTAGTACCAATAGCCTAGTTTTATTTATGAATGAGTCATTGGGTAGTAACTAAACTCTAGTATAGGAGTAGGATATCTTGAAATCTGCAGCCTTAGCATTTTTTCAGATTACAGATTTTCTTGCAGCCATTGGCTAAAATTGGACCGAGTTGTTGTTGTTGATGATAATAAGACTGGTCTACTGCTGATTGACAAAAAAGAAAAACAACTTATTCTAGTCATCCCATCTAATATATGCTCTGTTGTATTGATGTGTGAACATGAGTTCTTGTCTATTAGCTGTAAGTCACCTTGTTGGAGACAAGTTAAAATGTGTGGTCTCTTCCTTGGCTTATTCCATCTCTAACATTAAGAAGACTCTTATATTATAGTACTATAATAGTATATTATTATTATTATTATTATTATTATTATAGTACTTGTGTAAGCCAAGAAAATAATATATTCAAAAAAATGTTTTCAAATCAACAAATTGTAACTTTAAGTAGATGGGACTGTTCATTACAGTTGTGATCAATTCAGTGCTTATTCTATAAATGTCCACACTGGATCACAGGTGGACCTGCTAACAAGTTGTTTTAAGGGAAGCCATTGTGATGATTAGGTACCTCATTCTTATGTAATTACCTCTGAGCATCTTTCTGTTAGGGAGATCAGGAATTCCTTTACCTTTCTTAGGTTCTTAATTAACCTAACAATGTGGGCATGTCTTCACTAGTCCATCCAGAAAACTTTCTCTCTTAGTGAAGCTCATTTTTTTTTCTCCCTCTGCACTAAGTACGTGATGAAACTGGATTTTTTTTTCTTTAGGCTTGCAGTACTTTTTGGAAATAACACACCAGATAATCTTAAAATCTGTACATAAAGCATCCATGAAGTTGTAGACGCTGTAATTGATGAAATTTAATTTGGAAATATTAAAAACATTCTCTTATAGCTATATATTTTTATAGAATAACTAAACTTTTGCTTAATCCTTTATTAAATTACTAAGTCTGACAGATTAAGAACACAATTAAAACCTAAAGCACTGAGATCTGCTTAACCATTAAAAAGTTAGGAACTCCTGCATTACATTATTTGTTAACTGTAGAAGGCATCCATTTTGCTATTTTAGACACTCCCCTTCCCTGACAGTCTACACTAAAGTTTTGAGGTTCAGAGCTTCTGTACGTGTGTCTCTCTGAAAGAGTAAGTGGGCATGTCTAAAATGGCAAAATGGAGACATTGAGTGGCAAAGCTATATTTGAGACCTGGCCAGAGAACTTTTCTCTTTACGATGCAAAGTTGGAGTCTCTGGGTGAAACCCAGCAAGTTCCCAGATCTGCAAATTGGTGTTACTGTCGGTTCTTTCTGCTTGTAGGAGTTTGTAGTAGTCAACGGCTGGAGAACAGCAATTTTTGTCTGGGATGGACTAGAAAGTCAACCTAGTTCCATAGGTAGGTAACTTATTGTGTAGCTGAAAAATCACAGTACAAACATATTTCTATATAAACTTTACAATACTGCAGCAAGAGAGTAAAATAAGCACATGTACCAAGTAAAAGTGTCACTAGACTGTCTAATTAGAATAGCAATTAAACCTTTTGCATCCTTTGTGGTAAATGAAGGGTGTGACATTGAGTGAGCGGTGCCACTGGGACGTGTGCTCGTACTCCCCATGTAATGTGTATGTTGTGAAGTCCATAACATGTTAAATATTCCTCCATATAATTTGGCTTTAATAACCACTATGAAAAACTTTTACAGCCAGTTAGATCCTGGTAAATATGAATGCTTCAGCATTCTGACTGCCATGTTTATAAGGAAACTGAATCCACAATGATAAATGCATTTTGTTTTCGTCAATATTTTGATGGCACTGCCCTTCCTTGCAAATGATATTGTTCTTTCATTGCTTTCCATAATGAGAGTTTACTTACTGATAACTGTGATGTGTACCCGAGGGTCTTGTAACATGCTGAAATGCACATTAAGGCTGCTTACATCAACTACAGGTGCCAGCTGGTTGTATTTTTGCCACCGGCTCTTAGGCCCACCATCCTGTGAGTGTGAAGTAGGGTTTACACTTGAAATCCTTCATAGAAGCTTTAGGTAAGAAGTAACCTAAAATATTTTTATTTGTTTACATCTAAATTGTACAGACATTATTCTTACTATTACAATCTAGGAAACAGTCTGTCAAGGATGGGGAAATCTAGTGATGCTTTGAACAACAAAAAAAAAACCCCCCAAACCTCTTAAATTTCAAAATTATGATTAAATCTGATGCTAGTGTCCATAAAGTAGTGTTTTATATGGTCACTACTGTGTGCAGCTTCATTTTGGAAGCAGGTGTCTGTCCGTTCTCCCGCCAATAATATATATCCACTATAAGACAAAACACATACAACTTAACCAAGTTAAGGGGATAATCCCAATTTATTCTGGGAAAATACCATTAGTGGATCTAATGAACTGAATTTTGGTAGAGAGGAGAAAATTTAGCATGAGACTATATTTTGAGCTCCTTCTTCATGCAATACAACTTAATGCAACTCTTAGTTAAGGAGTGCATGTAACTTGCATGCAACTAACAACTGAATGTAAATACCATTCATATTGTGACCGCATTGCACCAAAGTTGTGATGTGCTGAAAATGTATAATGCAGTGTTTTGTAGCCTTTTCTGTGGCTCGAGTAATATTAGAGAGATCTCCCTGCAAAAAATGGCATTATTTATAATTACAAGCATGTTTACTAGTGCTGCTGAATTTCTATCAATTTCTGTTCATACTGCACCTTTTAGCACTTTACTGTTCCAGACTTAGATGTACAGCCATCCATATGCATAGATGTGCCTCACCAGCGAGCCCTTTAGTAAAACTTACAGGCTCCTGCACCTGGATTGATCCACTCGCCAGTGCTTTTGACCACTAAGGGTTGGTGTTGTGCACATCAACACAAATGCTGTCTGTACCAGAGGTAAAACTACAGACTTTGTACATTGTGCTACCATAGTAAACAAATCCCACTTTTTTTAGCTGAGCTAAGCCTCTCTTTTTGCTTTTAGACTTGGCCTGGGGCTGGTCTCTGTTCACAGTGAAAGATGGGGGTTTGTGGAATAATTTCGGGCTGTAAAAAGCTTTCCGTGCTGAGATTGGTTTTCCACTCTGCTGTTCTTTCTTTATATAAATGGATTTTATTTTTATTCTGTGATTATGAATGAAACCTTTTGTCACACAATGTTTTAACTTTTTAGTTGCCAGAAAGGTCTGAAAAAAAGCTTTGTTCTTGCCTGCCACCCAAGGGCTTTGGGTTAGTACACATCCTTTTACTTCCGTCACTAGAAGTCTATAAGGACACTTTCTGTATCTTGCAGATTTTTTTTTTTTTTGTATTTAAAGAATTGTATTTATTTTGCAAAGCACAATAAATTATATATACTGTGCCATACATATTGTACATAGAGCATGAGTCATGAAAATGATT
Source organism: Pipa parva (assembly GCA_019650415.1). NCBI lineage: Eukaryota > Metazoa > Chordata > Amphibia > Anura > Pipidae > Pipa > Pipa parva. Next base: position 10,667 of record WMED01009459.1, on the reverse strand, counting down.
TATAAATAATACAACAAGGTTTTTATTCAATTAAAAAAAAAACTTTTATTGGTGAAATAATTCTTCTGTGTTTTTATTAAAAGAAAAAATGCTGTTCCAGCTTTCAGTGATTTGACAGACTGGTATCTACATTAATCACTGGTGTCTGCATCCAGTAAGCAGAAAGACTGAATGATGTTTTCAATGCAGTCTTGAATGCCAAAAACTCCCAGCAGATTTTTGAATCCAGGGGCAATCTGTTCTATTACTGATGTTTTATCAAGTTCTAGAGCTGGGGAGAAAATTTGTGCATGTTAGAAACAAAACCATCAACTGAACAACCAAATAAATTATATGTATCCTCTTTATTTAGAATTGTAATAGCCAGTTGGGATCATTGACTGACTGCTGATCAATACTAAGACTTTCTAACAAATCACCCTATCCACTGTCTTAGTAGAAAATTTCTATGGGCTCTCTGTTTTTGAATGGAGATCTTATTGTAAGTCATATTAAGGGGTACAGGGATTATTACAGTAACAAGTCGTTTAAAAAAAAAAAAAAAAAAAGTGGGTCTAGTGACCCAAAGCAACCAATCACATACTGTTTTTCATAACTCTACCCCCCCCATGTCAATGAATACTACCAGCTGACTGGTTGCTATAGGTTTCTAGACTACAGAAAACGTTAAGCTGTTACTAAATTCCCTCGTTAGTCTTACAAATTCTTTACTTTTTAAAAAATTTTTTACTAAGTAAATATTCTATAAGTATCCTAAAGCTCCTGGCTACTGCAGGTTGAGGTTTCTATAATGTGAAGTCACAAGATCAAATACAGTCACAGTGTCTTCATTTATCTGATTTATGACATAATATGAATTTGTCACCAAGACCGTGAACATGCCCATGGGAGAAAGCAAAAAAGATGGAGGACCTATGCTCATACACTAATTCCAATGCATAAGAAACTATTTCTAATCTAAATACTTTTCAGGCTTTAATAACCCTTTAAACTGGCAATGAATGTACAGTACTTGCCTCAGATGAGACATCCCAAAGGAGCAGTCCTATTAGTTATATACCACTGTAATGGACATTTTTGCAATATATTGTATTTAGAAAAAGAGGGGCTTCTGTAACAAACTGTCTGTAAATCCATAACCACTAAATGCTACCATCTACTTGCTATGCAGCTGTCTATATGGAAGCCCTAGGCTTGAGAATTTGGAAAAATGAAATAATCCTGCAGACAGCAGCTCTGTGCAGTTGCACAACTGCAGGAGTCTGATAGGATATTCCGCATTCTCAACAAATACCTGGCTTAAGATACCAAATTGAACTGCTGAGCAGAAAGCAGGTGACTGAGAGAATGAGCTGCAGTAAGAAACTGGCTGCAAAGCCAAAAGGATGGGAAACCACTAAATAATATAAACTGCAAAAAGCATTCACTTAACAGTCACAAATAACTTGGTGAAGAAATTGTTTGTGTTGCTCCTTGACTAATTCCCTTATAGGACTGGCATGCTGGAGTGAACACTTATGCAATAAAAGCTTGAGGAGCTGTGTTAATGTGAACTTCTGAAAGATGTAACCCTGCTGTCTTTATAAACAGATATTAGTACAGTGGTACCTTGAGATGTGAATTTAATTGGTTCCGTGACCAAAATTGTAACTCAAGACAGTTCATTTCTCAAACCAATTATCCCTCTTTTAAAATACATATGAAATGAATCCTTTCCGGCCCCAACAGTTCGTATCTCAAATTTCAGCTCGTATCTTAAATTTCAGCTTGTATCTCAAACAGGAAAACGGTCCGAATCGCAACTCGTATCTCAAGAAATTCGTATGCCAAGCAGTTTGTATCTCGAGGTACCACTGTATAGTGTAATGACACCAAAAGGATCAGTTTTCTCTTGAAAATGAGCACTGGACCGAGTCCATATCCTGTGGGTGGGCCTGCTTTAAAAATTAGGGTCCCTGTTTGCTAAAATGAAGTTTGACAGACAAACAGATAATGTGCCATGTTTATAATGACCAAGGGGTTTATTGACTAAAGTCCAAATTGTTGTGTAAATTCACCAGCTAAAGACTGTTGCAGTCATAACTTTACTATGGGAATGCTGTTGTGGTTGCGGATTTGCTATGGGAATCGGCTGTTTGAGAATTCGACAGTTGAATTCTCACTTTAGTCAATATCCCCGTAAATATTTAATTCTGCATACATACAATAATGCATCCAAAATGGCACACTAGGAATTGGGACAAAACTAAGCAACAAAAAAAAAAAGAGCTGATACAAAAGGAATCTAATCTGATTGGGCAGAAGGATGAGGTGGAATAGAACCATGCCTTGCCCAGTCCTCGTTACTATTTTGAAGATATGAAACTGCACATGATGTACATAGATGTTTCTCCCTAAGTATAAATCATTATTGATTCTACAATGTAATGAATGTTTGTATCTTTTTTAACCTCCTTAATTAATATCCAATCATTTCTAATAATTTCTAATCTCTACTGGCCCCAATGAGATTACCTTGCTCTGGTATTTTTGGTAATAAATCCAAGATTGGAAACACAGCTCCCTGGTCATCGATGTGAATCTTCCACACAAGCAGCAATTCACATCTACATGAACAGCATATGTTTCAAAGAGAAAAGTAAAATTTAGTACAATGTAACAAACAACACAAAGCACCAATGTTTTTCTTTCTGTATTTGAAACTAATTTTCAGTAGGATATATTTAAAAATGCCTGAAATAAATAAGCAGAGGTAGTGTGCAATGTGTAGTTCCTGCTGGAGAACAATGGACCTGTAAGCTTAAGGCTGGGTTCACACGAGTGTAGGATGCGCAGCTTATTTTTCAATTGTACTTGCCAGCGACAGTGTGAACTCTCCCTTGGCATTCACAGCACTTCTTGTGTGTCGCATTTTGGGCGCGGCTTATATACGCCAGCCAAAATGTGACGCACAGCATTCCGGACCCAGTGTATGCGCGTCATATGCTCGTGTGTCCAGAACTGGGCAAGTATCATTGGCTTTCATGAAGCTGTATTTTTTTTTTTTTTAACACAAGCACATGATGCGCTGCACATCATACTCTCATGTGAACTCAGCCTAAAGTAAAACTAAAGGCTTATAAATCTAGGGGTGATTCTTAGGGGGAGGGGGGGGGGGTATGTAAAATATTTTGTATGTAAATTCACCAGCTAAAGTATGTATATGTATAATTTTATTTATAAAGTGCCACAAATGTACTCAGCACTGTACAATTCAGCAATACAAATATAATACAGGCATGTTAAAAGTGCATTGTACAATACAAGTGAGTAACTTGCAAGCATTAAATCACTTTAAGTGCCAGACAGAATGTGATTGACACAAGAGGATGGAGGTCCCTGCCCCATAGAGCTTACAATATAAGTGTAATAATAAAAATATTAATGTTATTTCAGATGTTGTAAAAATGTAATATTCCAACTCACCCTGGAACTTTTGGATTCCTTAGAACAATGTATTTACCAGAAGACCCCACTGGAAGTCCAACAGCAGATGAATACTTTTCCTAGAAAAATTATTAGATTTTCAGATACATTAAAATGTTAAAGAAATAACTTAAACTATATAGCAAAAGGCTACTTAATTGACCAATGCCTGTAATCCTGTGTTGTTCTGTGTGGTGTTTATCAGATAAAGATACTTTTAGGACAACTTGATAACTATTGTTGCAGTTTGTTTTTCATCCTATCCCATTATTTATGTTAGTATGAGAATAATCTAGTTTTTTTTAGCCATCTTCCCTGTCAGTAAGCAGTCATGGAGTGAGGCACTAGTGTAATAAGTATTGCATGGTGTGATTTCACAATTCATCATAGGTCATGCATCCTATATGTAAAATCATTCATGATTACTAATGCCATGACAGGGAGAAAAGGTTAGATGTGTATAAAATATATGGGCAGGGCTAAATGATGATTGACATTACAGCTCCTCCAGTCAGATCCCTTAAATCATGATCTAGCAGGGATCTGATTGGAGTTGCTATAATGTCAATCATCATTTAGCCCTGCCCATCCAACTCAGGAAAGAAAAGTCAGGCTGACAGGGAAGATGACAGAGAAACGCTGTATAAAGGTGCATTTTTTAAAAATACATATATATTTAAAAAATCTTTATTTCATTAGTAGAATCTAAATTAGTAGAGTTTTGAGGTGACAGGTGCACTTTAAACTAGATATTGGTATTTCTTTGTTATACAGCTAGGTGGCACTGTTATGCAGGTCCTATAATATTTATTTTAAGTTATATATTGGTATTTCTATGTTATACAGCTAGGTGGCACTGTTATGCAAGTCCTCTAACTCCCATTTTAAAAACAGGGTGAATATTCTGTGAAAACTATGTTTGCTGCATGGTAAAATAACAATTCCTTTTTTCATAAGTCTGTTGACTACATCCAAGCAGACACAGTGACACAAATTTCAGAAACTCACAATTATGATGCACTCTGGCAAATGTAAGGATAATAGGCAAAAATAGTGGGACCCTAACCTACCTTTTAGCAGCACAGCATTATGGGGAATGTATCTCAGTGATCATAATGAATGGAACTACAGCAGTTGTTACACCCCATGAACAGGGTATGAAGTTAAAACAACATATTTTATGCTGTTATAAAGCCACCAGAAGAATGCTGATAATTTTACTCTAACACAGCAAAACTAGTACATCTTCTCACCATATAAAAGTGTTGCCTGACATTGCTATATATAGGGTCTGACACACAAGCAGATCTGGCCAGTCTTGGATAAACAGATATGAATATGGCTTCCCCAGACAATATACAGTTTACCAGCTAACACACAATGGCAAATGTGTAGAGTTATGTTTAGTGCTTAGTCCTGTTGTTCCCTGATCTATAAAATGGATCTGGTGAACCAGAAAAATAGCGTGATCACATATAATCTATTTGTTTGGCACCTTCCCCCATGAGCACAAGTATCTGCCGGTGTATGGGCAGCTCTAGACCCACAGGTCAGTGACCAGGTCCTAGTAAAGTGATACCATACAACTAAACAATGCTGCTGAACAGAGTGAAAGAAATGGCCTAAAAAAGGATCAGTTGGTAAGCAATGGCATAGCTTGCTGCTGATGTGTAAGATTTGCCCACAGGCGTTCTCCAGCGGTAACATTTATACAGCTGAATTTTTCAGTGGTAATGTGGTGGAAGCAAGCGAGTTATTGGTGGTTTCTTACCACAGGAAACCAGTAGTAGTAAACCACCTGATGTTAATACATGTGGTGCTAAAATTGTTATAAAAATATTTTATTACTTTTCTGCTTTAATCCCCCAAATTCACCACTTTCATCGGGTAAAATCAAATCCATGAATTTATACCAGTGTTCCTTGCACAAATTTTCACTTTGAGGCATGGTAATTATCTGAAGTGGTGTTGCACACAAAAATATAGGGGTGCACACCTGTTCTCTCTCAATTTCTACATGGCGCCAGGGCTCAAGATGCATGGCCTGCAGCATCAATCCACAGCAACACAAAAAAGACAGAAAGCTGCACACATTAAAGAGTGGATGAATCCTTTTATTAGACCAACATGGTGCAGAAGGGAGGCGTATCCCCCCCAGAATAATGTTGCTCACCTGTGACACCTGTTTCCCAACCTAAGCTACATTTATGTATATATATAAAAATGACCAATAGAATTACCGCAAATACTCAACCACCTGAGTAGTAGAAAGCTTTCTAGGAACCTGAACAAGATGACTAGACATTCACTCCTTATTAAGCGGGTTATTGTCCTCACAAAACATTATGGGATTTTATTTTACACTCTGCATTAACTGGGATTTTTTTCCCTTTACCACATTGAAGGACTTGTGGGTTTCTTTTTACACGTTATGCATTGGCCTGGCTGGAGGCTTACACAAGTATAGCTGTTGATTGCAGTTTTTGCTGGATGAGCTTAACATTGCTTGTCCAGAGCTCATAACATCATTGCTGATGTACATCACACAAACCATGGACTCTACTCCCGACTTCCATCTGGTAGACGGTATAGATGTCTAAAATCTCGAACTGACAGACTGAGAAATAGCTTCTTCCCTGATTCCACCATCAGATTTAACCTCTCCCTTACAGCTTAATAATCTTCATGCACCTCTCCCTCCCCTCCCCCACTTCTTTTTTCTCCTCTTCTCCTCTCTCTCCTGGTACCTATTCACTATACCTATCTACTGTATATATTGCACTATACATTTCAGCATTGTACATTACCATTATTTTCTTTTCACTATTTAAAATTTATGTATTTAAATTATTACTATATACTATAATACTATTCTTTTTTAATTGAATTCACTGCTTTTATCTCGGATGCATATGTAATTTCACTGATATGTATGTTTGTACTATCCAGTGACAATCTAATCTAGTCTTTCACTGATTGGACACCAAGATACCCAGGTAATGGAAAACTCATTTAGAACTGGCCCGTTAGCAAACTCTCACTCAGCTGAAAAACTACTGGCTCTACCCTACAGCTTACAGTTTCTTATTTTTCTTGGAGCAGAGTTATTGCACATTCATTACAAAACAATATTTGAAAAGACTTACTCTTTTCTCACTACTAGATTTGATTGTATTATAATAGATTAGTCTGACTCATACAAAACAAAGCTCCCCTAAACAGGTTTCATATTTACTATGCTTTGTAGCCTTCAGAACACACACTGTGGTACATCTGGTCTTTATATTATTGAAAACAATAAAAAAACAGACTAGATAGACTGGTGGTCTGCAGCTAAATACTCTGGGGCTAATTCATCAAAGTCTGAATTCAACAGACAAACTGAATTCAGGCTGCTCCTTGTTCACTAGACTACACTTTCCCTTGGTGAAGAAGTAAAACATCATCAGACGCATCGCCACTTGGTCGCAACATATTCTATGACTTTTGAATGTATAGTCACCTTGTGCCAAACAGGAACTTTACTAGCCAAGTTAAATCAGCAAATTTGATGTAGTACACCCTGAGAAATTCACATTTTATGTGACATAGTAAATATCAAAATTGTTGCATGCACAATGCAATAAAAAAAGATGCAAAAGGTCTATAACTTTGTGCCTGTCATACGCAAATTGGTTACGTATTCGCCAAATCACAGAAAATAATGATCTTAATGAATCTGGATTTGGACCTTTACGTGTCTGTTAGTATGATAAATTACCACCTCTGTGTTTCTTTACAGATTGCAGATTTCCAGTTGCCAATTGCAAATATCACACTGCAGAATTATTCACGGTTTAATGACCTTATAGAGTAGCACATCACTGTTGTATGTATGAATTCACAATTACAACTGCTTATACACACACCATTTATAATGTCTGTGTTTCTTTAAAAATATGCTTCCACTGGTAAAGTGCGGTTAAAAGAAAATATTATATTTTTACACTTCATCAATTTTATTTCACATTCCTGGAAGGTAACAGATATCTTGCCAAAATTTATGGAAATGCTGCTATTCCATGATGAAAACCAGAAACAAATCCAAAGTTTGGATGCTTCACAACTCTTATAAACTATTGAACAAGGGCCTAGTTTGGTTTATAAAGTTGGATGGCCTTTACAGGTATACCTAAGCAGTTTGTTAATACTATTATTATAAAACAAAGCAAAACATCAAAGACTCTGCATCTCTTTGTTGTGCTCACATATGGTACACATTGGAAGAAATAAAGGCAATATGTACAATAATTCGTGGGAAAGCCTGCCTCTTTCTGATAATATTTGTGGTGATAGCAGGGCCGGGCCAAAGGGTAGGCAGCTGCCAAGGGCACTGCTGGAGGGGGGAGCTATCAGTGCTCGCCCCCCTCCTTTTCCCTGTCCCTACCTACCTCTTCCTTGGCCCGGTTCCATTTGCTGTAGCGCTAAGTGCTACAGCTTTCCTCTCCCTGGCACTGCTTCAACTTCCTGTCAATCACAGGAAGTTAAATTTTTAACTTCTTGTGATTGACGGGAAGTTGAAGGAAGTGCCAGGGAGTGGGGGCAGCACAGAGTGAGAGGAGGGCTATGGGGGAGGCAAAGTATGGGGAATGGGGTAGGTAGCTCAGGAGAAAGGGGAACAGAATGGTAAGGAAATCAGTGTGGAGGGGAGATGCAGGGAAAGAAAATCAGCAGGGAAGGGGACAGCAGGGGAGGAAAATCAGGGAGGGGGCAGCAGGGGAAAGAAAGCAGCTGGGAGGAGAGCAAGAGAAGAAGGAAAGCAGTAGGGATGGGGACAGCAAGGAGGGGTACAGGGAAATACTTAACCTTTAAAAAAATGTTTTCTTTCGATGCAAACTTTAATGAAATGTCCTGTTCATGCCTATGGGGATTATACAGGGCTGGGGGGGAGCGCTTGATGATGACAACCTACTAGGAGCGCTGAGGGGTAAGACACCTACACTCTGCTAGTACTTCTGTGCGGAGGTGGTGATGATCTGATTCTAATCCCCTGAGCTAAATGACAGAGTGGCACACAAAGGATAAGAATCAGATCATCGGGCCACCTCTGCATAGAAGTTCTACTAGTGTACTAAGCGGTGCAGCAGACTGAGAGTGGGAATATGCAAGTGGGGGGGGGAGGTGTTTGTCATCGAGGACTGGGGGGGGGGGGGCGCATTTTCATTAATCCACCACCTAGGGCACCAAAAAACCTTGGCTCGGCTCTGGGTGATAGAATTTGAGGAAGGCTCTTTACGTGCAGAGGTCATACTGGCAGAAAATGTACACGAGACTCCCTTTGTCAGTGGAAATGTGCTGGTTTTGTACCAATGTAAAGTGTACTTTAAAACAAAAAATGATATGTGTTTGCTAACAGAAACACAAGAAGTCTGTAAACTGAGGCTCTCTACCCTAAAGGAGTTGGAGAGCTACACTGCTCAAATATTCAGACTTCATTACCAACTTTAAGCAGTAAGTTTGAGGTTTATTTGTCTGTCTCACAAATGTCTTATGCAGTCTAGAGAAGAGGTTGAACTGAATTCAGAAAAGCATTAGAAAAACACTGGATAAGAATCAAATGAAACTGGAGTACATGAAGTCTGGATGGGAGAGAGAAATACATGGGGAAATTCTGGCAGACTGGGAAAAGTTATGGAGACGGTAGAACTGCCATTTATTATATTTTGCAAACCAATTGAAAAGTTCTACTAAATAATCTCACCCACCTGAAATAAAGCACGCCAGAAAAACGCACTTTGGTGGAAAGTCTGAGGCACCCTTGACTTTTTTTTTTATATAGATATTGTCTCAGATGTTTATTAGTGTGTGAATACAAAAATCAAACTGTACATATTCAAGCATTCATTTCCCAAATAGAAATAAATGTTACAGAAATGTTTTTGCATGAATGTTAAGGCTAGGTTCACACAGTGCATATATGCACCACGTATTTAGAAACGCACGTCTAGAAAATACACTGGTGTATTTCAATCCGGTGTATTCTCTAGACGCGCAATTCTACTGTACTTACCCGACTCAGTGTGAATGCTCCCTCGGCATTCACAGCTCCTCCTATGTGGTTGCATTCTTTGTGCAGCATATATACGCCGGTGAAAATGCGACGGCAAGCATTCCAACGTGCACACGCTCATGCATTAGCGGAGTAGGGGGAAAACATAAAGCTGAGAGGACTGGGAAGTTTTTACCCCCTACTCACATATCTCACTTGCCCTGTCACCCCTGCTGGCAGTGGGACCGGGACAGGCCTAACAAAAATGGCCATGCCCCTACTTAAGAGCCCTCCACTCCTTAACTTAACCTGGGGTTTGGTGTACTATCAAAGAGAAAGGGGTCAGTATTACAGAAAGGGTCAGTGATATGGGGTGAGGGTTGGCGAAAGTCAGTGTTTGACAAACCCCCTCCCAGGACATATTCCTTTAAAAACCTTGGTACAAAATGGGTGTATGGGGTCCACAAGACTCCTTTATTCTTTGTACTTATTCCCCCTACCATACTGGACAATTGGAATAGGAAGAAGGGAAAGGTGTCCATCAAACCTTCCCAGGACACATGGACTAGATCAGTATTCATATGACTTTCCTCAGCCCAGGATGGTCAGATGAATGTATCGCTGCTCTGTTCATTTCCAGGTTTATGTAAGTGACGTCGACCGACTCCCACACCCATTTTAACTAAGGCAGCGTTTTTCAACGAGTGTGCCGCGGCACATGGTCAGGTGTGCCGTGGGGAACTCGGCACTTACCAAGGAGGGAGTAATGTCTGACTCCCTCCGTGGTCTGAGGAGGGCTCATGTGACCGATCGGGTCACATGAGCCAATAGGAAACTGGGAGCGCATGTGATCAGCGCTGCCAGTCTCACTTCCTCACTCGGCTACGTGCAATGGCAGCCACAGCCGAATGAGGAAGCATGCTGCGTACTCTGTTGGAGGGGGTAAGTTGAAGCCCCCACCAACCCCCCCACAGTCGCCCCGACCCCCATTTCCCCACACAATAAATATATACCCCTCAACCACTGACTTGCTCTCCCTTGCCCCAAATGTGCCCCCTTGCCCCAAATTTGCTCCCTCAGTCCCTGATTTGCCCCTCCAAGCTCCTGCTGTCCACCCCCACCCCTGTATTTTGCCCTCAGCTCCTTTTTGCTCTCCCAGCCCCAGATTGCCCCG
>WMED01009457.1:0-16300 GCA_019650415.1 Pipa parva | reverse complement strand
ATAAAGATAAAGCTTTTACTTTGATTTGGAGTGCCGGAAGCATTTTTTCTTTACTACGGTAATGTTGGTAGCTAGCCAATCTGGAGCCGCTGACCTCCCGTATGATGGTAGCAGTGGTGAATTAAAAATGGGCTGAGCTGAGCCGCACTTATTATGGCTCTCTTAGTGAAAAAAGTTGCCGATCCCTGGTCTAGAAAATATAATATATTTTTTTGTAGGGCTGATAGGAGAAAATATAATGTATTAATTTAAAGTCCAATTTAAACAAATAGTACAGAGACAGACTAGATAACTAACGTTAGTGGTTAGAATGCTGACCAGGAGGAAGAGTTTAATTATAACTATTTTTGACATTCTTGTTACTAGCTACTTTTGAAATTCATTGTGAATTAATTGCATTATAATTTTGGAAATTTGAAGGTGCCTTGATTAATGAATATTGATCTTTGTCCAGGACTGTATGTCTAAATTTAGTGTTCTTGGAGTAATGAGAAACATTAAAGGGGACATTAGAACCCTCCTTTATGAATGTCATGTCGTGCTGTTTTAAACATTATTATTTAGTGTAACTCTCTCGTTCTTATAAATAGATTGCTTGGAATAAATGTAGGAAGAAAATGCCAGTCTTCTTTTACTAGAATATAGAAAATTCTAAATTAATATGGATTTTCCTTCTGAGAGATACATTTGCACCGCTGTATGAACACATTTTTACATATCTTGTGGAATTCTATGGCTGCTGCACATTGTTTGAAGTCATTTGGAGGTTAGAAAGGCGCGCAGTTTCTCTGTCAACAAGCCCAAACATCCTTTTGCCACAGGTTATTTTTTTCTTTTTGCATTTTGATTTTTTTTTCACAAAAACATTTTTGCAAATTTTTTTAAAACTCTATTTACATTTGACAAATTATGAAAACTGAAAAAGTCTTAACTTGACTGTGAATATATGTGCACAGGGAGTTTGAAGTTGAGCCTCCACAGCACTAGGAACAATTTCAGTTTAAAAATAAACCTTTCCATCACTACCGCCCAAAAAAGAAAAATGTTTGTGTAACTCTAACTCAACCCTGCTTCCTAAAAACTATCCCTAACGATTGTAGTTTTTTTCACTCCTCTTGGAAGGTAGCCGTCAAATTTCCTTGGTTGCATAGAAAGCTAAAATTGTACCTGGACCACATAGTGTAGGCGGAGATAATTGGGAACCTTAAAAACTCGCTTTGAGCCTTTATTCCAACCATTGATACTCACTTTTAACTTTTTTCTTTTTTTTGGAACTTTAAAAATTCAGCAAAAAGTTGAGTAGAAATACAAAAGTGTTTATTTGTAAATTCGTGTTTCACATTCCTTTCCTATTGATTCGTGTCTGCTTGGGCCTCATCTATTGAAATTTGCCTTGGATCTGCAATGCTGGATTTACTCAGATTAATAAGAGTCCAAAACATTAATTTCTAGTGGGTACTATGTAATAAATTTAAATTGTATCTCAGCAAAATATCCAAAGTTAAAATGGTCTGTTAGTATGGAAGCAAAAGTCTAATTCGTGCCCGGTTGCACAGGAGTAAGGGGTATCCTAGCATGCTCTCCAGAATGTGGAATCTTCTGAGGATCAGGCCTTTGATGACTTTCAGCAAAGAACAACAACTATAGCCTGTACAATAGACAATGTCAAAACTGCTTCAACAGTTTATGTAAGGGAAAACAGAATTTCACAAAATTTTGGGGCATGTAAGACCTCCCTTCATCAGGTGTATACAGCTAAAGAAGAGAATCCTTCCCAAAACATTCTTTGTAATTCTTCATCATACTTGAGTGGGACTCACTAAGGGTATGTAATTCTCTGTGCCTAAATTACTCTATGGGATATTACCTAAATGTAGTTACTGACATTCACACATCAAACAGTATAACCTCAGAGTGATAAGGGATCCTTCCTCGCTAGGAATTAATTCTACTGTTAATTCCACCTGGCCTGAACCTCATTTTCTCCTTGCAATGAGATTCTAACAATGCTAGTCATTTGTGATAATTATCCAACAACTGACTGGGCTGGGGTCATGGTCTAGTGTGGTTTAAGAGAGTTTTCACCAGCTAGGGAAAGAGAAGCTGTCTAAAGTTGTCTCTTTGTCTGTACATAGTAATTATGAAATATCTAATGTATGCTATCCCTTTCATATAAACAATGATGACACGCATGTTCTACAATGCAAAAACTAAAATAGATCTGATAAGAATCAACTTTACTCAATACATAAATGTAATCTGAAGACTGGTTTTAAATTTATATTTTAAAAAAATACATGCTCTGTGTCAGCTCATATGTGCAGCTATTATAACTGTAAAAACAGGAAGCAAAGTGATCATGCACACTCCCTGCACCATGTGACATGCTCAGTCACCAGGTGGAAGAGATTTCATTGTTCTAGAAGCAGACCAACAAGTAGTCTTCCTGAGTGTACAGATATGATTTGCCAGTCTTTCCTTTACTGAGGTTCATTCACCAAAATCAGTAATAAAAATGTGCTAGAGTGCCATTCAGTGCAACATAACAGCTACCAGTACTATGAATGAATAAGTTCATTGTGTATACGTTCTATAAATAATTAATGGGTATTTCTATGAATAACCAGTACATTTCAGACATATGTATAATTATTTGCTATAATACTTGATGAAGTGTTGATTTAGGGGTTAGTTCCATGTTTAGAAAGGAAAACATGAAATTAAAATTAACTGAGAACAGTAATTATGTTATAAATCAAGTAGAAAATCCAGCCTATTTTCCTTTATAACCAACTCATGCAGTTATACAGCTTGTTTGAACTGTTTGACACAAGTGTAATTAAGGGATGTGCTTACATTGTAGATTATAACCGCAGCACATCATTGCCTCTTCCTGTTCCTGGTGAACTTGCTGGAAGCAGCAGTAGTGAGCATGGCTCTGTATCCCCTGACTCTGACGCTAAGCATGAAATGTTTTTTGAAAAAACGAAGCGGTCAGTGTCGGAGTTTTCCTCCAGCAAATCTCCCATGTCTAATTTCTTAAGGTAAGTGATGTAAAGCTTGACTTCTTTCACTCTTTGGCCATTGTATACACACGTGCACTTTATTTTGGATGAACACTGAGTGAAGATGGCACAATAAACTCCTATATCACTTAATGCAGCCTCCCTGGACCTTCCTTTTATTTTTTCCACTGTATACCCATGTCAATTTCTAGTCGCAATCCAGTGTTTTTAATGTAAACCTAGTCCAATCCAGTTTCGAGAATAAAAAAGGGAAAGTAATGCAGATCGTTTCTAACTCCCCATGCATTTTAAAAGAATATAAGTTTTAGGCCAACTAGTCAATGCTTAATAAAAATGAAGCATGCCGAAGCTCAGTCGAAATGCTGAAAAATGAAACCCATATGACTATTTGACTACAAGTTTATTAGATAATAATTAATGCTTCTCTTCAAGAGTGGATGATGGCCTGTTGCAGCAAAATAATTAAAGGGAACATTCAATTCAGTTTGTACAAAAAATGGATGGTGTGACAGGGAATAGCAACATGAGATAAGATGAATAATCCTGACTTCTTGCAACTCAGCCTTGGGAGGAAGAGGGTTTAATGCCACACTGTCAATACTCATTATAATTGTCTAAGGTGTACATTCTATATGCATACGGCTGTATGGATAATAGGTGATGTTGAAAAATATGAAAGCTTTCCTTTTTTTCTTCCCCCAAACCAAAAACGTAAAACCTAGAACCAGTATTTCTTAAAAGAAGTTGTTCTACACTGACTGGGTGTTATTTGATCCGTAGTGTCCCAGATGACACTTCTGTAACAGAAGACCGCAGCACTCCTCCTTCCCCCGAGGAGAGAGATTCTGGCTTGTTTCTCCTGAGGAAGGACAGTGAACGCCGTGCAATTCTCTATAAGATTCTCAATGAAGAACAGAATAAAGTGTCTACCAACCTACAAGAATGTCTAACACAAGTAAGAAGCCATGTGATTGCCAGCTAAAATGGACTTGACAGTAAATTAAATGAATACATGGAAACCAATGACTTCATACAGTTTAAGGATAAATAAATCTAAGCTGAACCTTACACATAATGGGGGCTTTCAATCTAAAGCTCATTTTTTTGAAATGTAAAAGTTTGTTTTTAACATCAAAGTGTTATGAAGGAGAAACATTTGTAGGTGAGTTTATTTTTCCTGATGTTTCACGGCTTTTTAAATGTGTCAATGAATATTCAGAGGTTCCAAATGATATGAAGCAATGGATTTTATTTCCTAGAGTTCAGAAGATGTGCTTCTCTCCGTTACCCATATCAAGCAAATAATCAGTATCCTGAGGGACTTTATCCGCTCACCAGAACAAAGAGTCATGGCCTCCACTATATCCAAGCTCAAAGTGGATTTAGATTTTGATAGCACTTCCATTAACCAGATTCAGCTTGTTCTGTTCGGGTTTCAAGATGCGGTATGTCATGCAGTTTAATAACATCTTATCTAGATGTCTTCATTCTGTGGTTCACCAAACTTTGTTGAGCTTTCAGAAAACCTAGTTTTGCTTTAGGCTAGTTCTGCATCAGGGCAGCGGCAAAGTGAAGATCGTCATTTAGTCACACAAAATCCTGGCATGTCTGACTGTCATCAGTCAACATATTCAGGGGGTTATTCACTAAAGTCCTAATTGTTGCGTATAGGTGCAAATTCACCAGATAAAGACAGTTGCAATAAACTGCTACTGTCACAGTCGCATCTTTATAATGAGAATATTGTCGCAATCACGACTTTATTATGGGAAAATTGTCACAGTCTTAACTTAAAATTGTTGCGACTTTACAATGGGGAAATTGTTGCGGATTTGCTATGGGAATCCGCTGGTTGAGAATTCAGCAGTTGAATTGTAGTGTGGCATTCTTCTTACTTTTGTTTAATCACAATGCTGGGAAGAGATGATAATCCTAGAAGTGCATGTTAGCTTTAGACTAAATGAATTCAATGTTAGATTCTAGGTTTTATACTTAATTACCACCAGCTGTCTTCTGTCTTCTTTCTGTAGGTCAACAAGGTATTGAGGAACCACTTAATCCGCCCCCACTGGATGTTTGCTATGGACAATATCATACGGCGTGCAGTGCAGGCAGCTGTGACAATCCTTATTCCGGGTATATAATCCTAATAAGTTTTGCAGTACAAATAGAGTTGACCTAAATCTATTATTGTTTAAAGGGTACAACTGCATATATACATGAAGGATGGGTTAAGACTGTAAGGACACAGTATTTATACTTTTAGCTGAAGACTTCATTTAAGTGTCTCATCCGCCCTTGTACAATCAATGAGAGAAACATTAATTTCCATTTACAATTAGACCAATACCTACAGCCCCCGTTCCTTGCACAGTAATTTTACAGAATTCATGGGGAACGGAGTTAATTAAAAAAAATTGATGTTGATTTTAATCAGATATTAAACAGCATATTTAAAAAAAATTAAATAAATAGGAAGAACACATTTTTTACATGGTCACTATTTAACGATCTGCAAATATGCATTGGTACGGCATTGTCCATTTATTCAGAATTTAATTTAATGAAATGAGAGAAATAATCCTCCATTTTACAGAGCTTCGAACCCACCTGGGACCAGCATCTGAGAGTGAAGGAGTAGACAAGGAAGTGGAGGACGATGATTACCAGCCAATGGAGCAGAATGGCACTGAGGAAGCAGTAATGACATCAGGAGTGAGCACGCTCAACTCAGTGGTTCCTCATGAAACCCAAGGCCAACAGCTCTGCCTTCAGCTTGGCAAACTGCGCCAAGAAACCAACAGGTACAAGCTTACTGAACTGTAAATATAAAACACATAATCCAATGCAAATACCAGCATAGCCACCTTTATGAATGCATCAGATGAGTCCAGTATTATGACAGCTCTCAATTACATAACTGAAAAAAATGAAATGTAAGTTACTTTTACTTTAACGATCTGTAATATTTTTCCTCTACATTGTGACATGTTTCCAAAGATTCATCATGAGAATTATACAGAGTAGGAAACACCCAGCAATAGTGGCTTGTGGGGAAATTAAGTGATGTATTTGTCTGGTGCTCCCCCTGCTGGCTAGCTCAGTGTCAACTTCCAGCTGTCCATACATAGAAAACAATAAATTGTAATGCTTGTTTTAGTAGGTGGCAAATTATATTATAAACTGTCTCTATTTATTTGCCTTATAGATTTTTGTTTTTTTTACATTTTTTTTAATTGTGCTTCTCAATTTTTCAGCAAATTGTTCTCTCATGGGACCAAATCAGTATTACAGTCGATCTGATAGAAAGTATGAGTCAGTGATTGGGATAGCTGGACTACAAACAAATCAGATTCCTACTTTTTGCAGGAGAGCAAAACTGATGTGGTCACATGAGCGAATAAACACTTATGTTGAAGGACAGTTAAAAAGTAAATATATAAAAAAAATCAAAACACATACTACTACATCTCAATAAATTAGAATATCAGCCAAGAGTTGTTTTTTCAATAATTCAATTCAAAAAGTGAAACTCATATTATATAGAGTCAATACGAACAGAGTGAACGTTTTCAAGTGTTTATTTATGTTAATCTTGATGATTATGAATTACAGCTCAGGAAAACCCAATAGTCTTCTCAGAAAATTATATATAAGACCAAAAGAATTTTTGGAACAGAGTAATGTTGGCCAAATGAAAATGATGTACAGTAAATGCACTCCATACTTGGTCGGGTCTCCTTTTGTATGAATGATTGTATTAATGCAGCGTAGTACGGAGGCAATCAACACTGCAGAAGTGTTACGAAAGCCCAGGTTGCTTTGATAGCAGCCTTCAGCTCATCTACATTGTTAGGTCTGGTGTCTTATCTTCCTCTTGACAATAGCCCATAGATTCTCCATGGGATTAACATCTGGCGAGTTTGCTGGCCAATCAAGCACAGTGATACTGTAGTTCTTAAACCAGGTATCACACATAGATGTGTCTAGGACATGGGCTACAAGTGTCGCATTTAATGTGTCAAGCCACTCATGACCAATAGACACCACCAGAAGTGTGTTACCTGGGCCAAGGAGTAAAAGAACTGGACTGTTGCTAAGTGGTCCAAGGTGTTGTTTTCAGATGAAAGTAAATTCTGCATTTCATTTGGAAATCAAGGTTCTAGAGTCTGAAGAGTGGAGAGACGCACAATCCAAACTGCTTGAGGTATAGTGTGAAGTTTCCACAATCAGTGATGGTTTGGGGAGCCATGTCATCTGCTGGTGTAGATTCACTGTGTTTTATCAAGACCAATGTCAGTGCAGCCATATACCAAGAAATTTAAGAGCACTTCATGCTTCCCTCTGGCGACAAGGTTTTTGGAGATGGAATTTTCATTTTCCAGCAGGACTTGGCACCTGTCCACACTAAATGCACTAGGTAGGTATACATTGAATCAGTTGTCCAGTTTTGTAATGTAAATCTTTTTATACTGGCTGAATTGAGGCACATTTTCTAAACTTAATCTGTTATGAATTGATCATGATTTAATTTGAGCAGGATGAAAACTCTTGAAGAGTGCAATGTGTTCAGAATTCCAAACTCACAGTGCTGGTCTCCATGCTGCAATCATCATTATTTCACCTTGAAGATGTGAATACAATTTAACCTAACCAGGCGATATGTTTTTTTTTTTTGTTTTGTTTTTTTTGTTTTTTGTGTTTTTTGTGTTTTTTGTTTGTTTGTATATAGAAAGCAATTTTTTTCTGAGAATGTATAATGTTTAAACAAAAGAAAACATTTGCTGTCAATTGAGAAATGTTAATTTATTTTATTTTATTTTGGAAAAGTTGTAATTTGAAAAAAAAGATCAAATATACAAAAAAATCATTATTTCACCTTACATTAAAATCTGGCAAGTACCCCCCTTCAAAAAATATTTGAATGTGTGCAATTGTTTCAACTGATAATTCTATTGTACTGCCAATTTTACCATACAACCTACTTAAGTTCTGCAAATCCTCTCAAGGTTGATTCAGAGGAATATACGAAAAGCCTTTTTTGGCTAGCTGTGAGTTCAGCTGACCTGATCTTTTGAAGGTCACCTCATTGGATTTATCTCTAATTTCTACATTCAGCCAATGAATCAGTAGTCACCACCTGCCAGGAAAGGAATTCCACAGCTTGACTGCCCTTAGAGTATCCAGAATCCATTCCTGTGCTTGTGCATCAGCCTTATTTTAATCACCTTATAAGATGCTCTGTATCCAAGGTACACAAATCTAGTTTATTTAGTTCTTGTAGACCAAGTCCTGCATTTTATTAATTAACTTTTCTGCCCACCTCTGAATTAACCTCTTCTAGGCCTCCACTGCTCCCCATATTCTTACTGCTTTTAAACCAAGATTTTATCCAGTGAGATTAAACTGTTTCCCTATTGTTTGTATACAAAAATTGGATTAATGTTTGAGGCTGTCTGATAATAAACGCTGTTGATGAGCTTAGTTATTTTTTATTTTGGAGATCATTTTCCACATTCTTGATTTTTTATTTTTTTTTTGTAATTCATTTCAATGGTTACATTCAATGGCTACATCAGGTATTCACTTACAATAAATTTCCTACAAACATGTCTCTGAAAATGTTGAAAACCCTCAGTAATTGGCATATGTTCAGATCTGATTCAAGGACCCTACATAGATTAGTGTCCTTTGTAAATATATATATATATATACTGTATGTATGTATGGCCATACAAGCGGTCCACTTGCAATTACATTAAAGTCAAAGGGGTGCTGTTGAAGATGGTTTGCCATGGCAGAAAAACATTTTTAGCAAAAAATCCCTATGGGACTATTCTCGCAAAGTGAGCAACAATGAAGTAATGAACTATAGTTGTCCAAGCTTGGAGAAGCAGATATGGAAACCGTCTCAATAAACAAGCTTCTCGGGTAAGCATGAGTCTGTTATGAGTCAGAAGTACCTTGGAATTATCCGTTTTCTAATTGAAACAATTGTACACATTAAAATATTTTTTTTTTGAAGAGTGGTACTTGCCAGATTTTAATGTACGGGTGGATTCATGATGATTGCATCATGGAGACCTGCACTGCAAGTTTGGAATTCTGCACACATTGCACTCAACAGGAGTTTTCACCCTGCTCGAATTAAATCATGATAAATTCATAACAGATTAAGTTTAGAAAATGTTCCTCAATTCAGCCAGTATATACAAATTTATATTACAGGACTGTAGAACGGATTCAACGTATATCTATGTGTATGGGTTTTCTAAGTCTTTACTTATTTAGGTATTTGTTTATACACACCAATACATAAAATGAAGCTAGGGAGTGCATTGTTCATGATGCCAGTTAAGTTTTAGTGAAAACTGAAACACAATAGCAAGGCATGCTTATGAAGCCAAAGGTCCAACTATATGTACAGTATATGTATTATCATGCAGTTTTTGACTGATGCAAAGGTATTCCAGTCACCTCGCGACCACTCGAGTCGCCTCGCGAGACTGGAATACCTTTAAAGTGTTCTCTAATGTGCGCGTGTAGGAGAGAAGCCAACAAGGTGTATCAAAGGATCGCACGGTGAGTTCGCACCTTGCTGAATTACCCCTTTAGTTTCCCGTCCATTTTCTCTAAAGGTCTGTTTTTATACTTTGTATTATTTGTATTTCTTTAGGTTGTTGGAACTCCTGGTTCAGAAGGAAAGGGAATACCAGTTCCATTTAAAACAATGTTTGGAACAGAAAAGTCATGATTTGCAGCTTCTCCAAATCAAATCTAGTTCAACTGGTAAAATGCTGTTGTATTTACTGACATTTACTTATTTTTTACACAACAATATTAATTAATGAATAAATTACACTTTGCACATTTTTATCCCAGTCATTCACTGTTCTGCTAGTTAATTTTAAGTTTACCCCAGCAAACAATAGTAGTTCAGCAGCACTTTATGGCTAACGTATCAATCCAGTTACTTCAGAGAAATCACCTCACCTCCAGTATGCCAGTTCTTATAAATCTGCCCTAGTTATTTTGACAGACAGGCACCATACAATATTTTGGACTAATGTCCTTTACCAAGCTTTTTTAATATTGGTGGTGCAGTGATTTGTATTTAATATAATTTGATTTACACACTGCTGTGTGATTTGAGCACAGAGACTGCAAAAAGTGTACCCAGTAAGGTGCTCTTTTACTTGCATACTTTATGGATTAAGTGTCCCCTGGAACTACAAACTCCCATGAACAATGGGTGTGCAATGAATAATTCATCTGAATGCAAATTAAACCCCTCATGTACATTTGCTTAAAGAAACTGGAGCTTCCAGTGTGCACCTACAAGCATCCAGCACTACTTGCGTTCTCTGATTTTTATTAGTGGAAATATCCTGACTGCAATGAAAACTGAAATGGTACAGGGGTGAGAAAAACTGCAGTAGGAAGAGTCCAAAGTAAAGAAATATGGTGAAATAGAGAAGTACTTTGTGTCCCGGGATAAACCATGTCAATGGCCTTTCCTACGTTGAGACCCATGATTTTGGCCTTAACTTTTTTTTCTATGTTTTTTAACTCTCTTTATATATAAAATAACACTGATTTTTCTGTAATTCCTCCTTTAGATATTCCAAGGACCCCTGCACCTTATGTATCACTTGGAAAACCCACAGACCAAGAGCTTGTTAATTGGCTGAGGGAACATGGGGCTACTGAAGATGTAGTAGAGAAGGTAACAGCAAGCTATATTTTCATAGCCGTGTATAAAGAATAATCCAAGGGACAAATATAACTTATTAAGATCTTAATACCAGTATGTATTTAATTATCTGCTTTGCATAATTCAAAAATATATATATATTTTAATCAGACCATGTGAATCAATGAGTAGCCAAACATTAAAAGCTACAAATAACTAGGTTATGTTCTCTGTGTGTTGCCATAAATATGAAGTTTAGATTATGGCTCCTCCAGTCAACTTCCTCCTACATTGTGATTTGAGGGTTCTGATTGGAAGAGCTACAATAATGGCTACTGTGTGGCACTGCACCCTCTAACTCAATCTGAAGTCAGCTGACAAGTCTACAGGGAAATAGGGGGATTACACCAGTTATTGGTAGTTTTGGGCTAAATAGTATTATAATTTGGCTCAGTGTACCCCTCCTGAATTGGTCTGATTAATAACATTTGGCTCAGACTATATCACTTCAGTTAATCTGATTAATAAGTTGACCTGGCAGATAGACTTTAATATATTATAGCCTGTATAATATATTATGACACTGTGAAGTGTTTGAGCCCTCTACATGCAAGAAGTTGGGGAGCACATAATTAGAGAGTCATCCATCGTCTGACTTTTGAGGTAATTCAGTTCTTAAGATGTTTTATAGTAAAGATCACATTGTGCATATAATGTGTTAAAATATTTATCATCGTTGTTATTTTGGATCTTGGAACCATTAATAATTTTGTCTTTACAGTTCATTGAAGAAGAATTCACCCTTTATGATGTACTTCATGATATCACCAAAGATGATCTGAAATCACTTAAACTTAGGTATGGACAGTGATCATAAATAAATTCCATTTGAGTACAGACAGGCTGTGTGGGTAGCATTGTTCAAGTTAATCCACTGCTGTCATTCTTTAGGCCATTGAAATGCAAGGTGTTTTATCCCTGTGTTTTTTACACAGTGACAAAGTGCCTTGCGCAGCTCCCTATAACAGGCCTTGTATTGCAACTGTTGCAGTGTCGCCTAAAAATATATCCCAGGTATGGAATGGTTGTAATGTACCTTTACTGGAGCTCTGCACAATGTGCTTAGTTTCCATGTAACAAAACTCTAGCAACAAAGTGTCTTGTGTATTATTGACCATAACTGTACCAATTGATTTAATTATGGGCAACATAGAAATAACAAAAAAGAAATGTTGTGAAGATAGCATGACTAATATTGTGCAAAATTTCTTTGTCTTTAACATACTTGGGGTCTATTCACAAACATAGGTGCAAAAATTCACTGGTATTTTAACCCATAGCAACCAATTAGACACTGTTAAATTACTCCAAATGCAGTATATTGATAAAAGATAATCACTGATTTGTTGCTATAGGTAACAACACCAATGCAAGTTTGTGCATGTAGACCCCATTGTGTTGTGAATCCGACTTGTATAGAAAAGTGTGTCTCAAAACAAAATAATTTTTATAGGGACTAGTCATTACAGGTTTCCCTAAGATACCTAGACATATCTGCTTGTCTCTAATGCCCAGTGCTTGAACAGTACATAAACATAAGGGTTTTGGAATGGATTGCATAAATCAGATACAAAAAGGGACTGCATAGTGTTCAATAAAGATTTATTACTGTATGTTGCAATGCTTTGTTGTATTTTGTATTGCAGGGGTGGACAGCTATGTAGAATTTGGAAAGCCATATCCATACACAGAAAACCTAATAAAATAATTGGGATGGACAATTAACCTATATATGACACTTGGCGAATGTAGAATGTTCCACATGAAGAAAACATTCCATCTTTTAATTTATTTCACTTTGTACATGGTTGTATAGAATTACTCTCTGTTCAAGTCTTTGTATGTGTAGAAGATTTTAAAGTGCTCTTTGCCAAAGTTCTCCTTGTCTACTTGCCTATTTTTATCAGTATTTTACCAAGCTGAGAACACATTTGTAAAAAACAAAAAAAACAAACAAACAAAAAACCAAATATGTATTCTGTGATTAATTTGCTAATTTAAAATTTCAGTTTTCTAAAGTAATAAATGAGTTACAGTGAAACACATACCATATTTTGTATCTCAGAAGTAAAAAACAAAACTGTTGCTGAAATAAATTTCCATAAATCCTGTAGGGTTGCTGGAAACTAATTTAATAGAGAGCTATGGCTTGTCTGGTTAAAAGGAACACTATGAAATAATACTATGTTAAAATTTGTTTCTACTTATCTTCTTATCTTACCTTAGAAACCTTTTGTATTTGGTATACTTTTATGATTTCAAATGTTATTAATGGTATTTATATAGATTTCTCTTACAGGGATAATGCCCCAAATGTAATGGTAATCTAATATCTCTACACAATCACACTCATACATAGACTATGCAAATGGTACCCTGGGTGCAATTGAATCCAGGGTCCCAGTGCTTCAAGGCAACAGTGAAAACTACTAAACCATCATTCTTGAAAGATTTTTTTAATAAACCAGCACACAGGACAAGTTAAAAGAGCCTTCAGCTATGATTCTGTTGTACAGAGTATATGTGTGTAAGTAGAGTTGTATAGCAGAATGGAAGAGACAAGACTAAAAATAGGTGTAAGGCTAAACTGAGGATCTTTAAAGTGGACCTGTCTGCTTGTAATCGTGCATCCAAAGTATATTCAGTAAATTGATCAGCTAAATATCAATGTAGACTTGCAAAAAAAAAATGTAATATTATAAAGTAGGTCTTACTGTCAAGTACGCTCAATTTCCATATCTGAAAGCTGCCATTTTCATTAGGACTTGCCACTCAAAATCTTTTTCCACGCCCCCAAATACTCGTGGTTCCTCTCTTTCACTCTGTCAAATCTTGCACATACACACTAAATGCCCACTCTTTGAGCTTCCTCAAGAAGTTGCAGCAGTTAAGGAAGCATGCGCTTACATGAACACACTTGAGAATATCATGGGAGGAATAATGTCAATCATATATATCAGGGGTGTCAAACTCAATTTCTCAGGGGGCCGCTGGAGGTAGAGTCTGGGTGAGGCAGGGCCGCATCAGGTTTTCCACAAGAAAACAACAGATTAAAAACAATAAATGGGCCTGCGTGGAAATCGGCGGCTTTGTGGGGCAATATGCAGCTCTGCTGGATGATTTGCATCTGCTGGGGAAATTAGCACCTTTGTGGGGAAATATGCAAGTCAGTGGGGCAATATGCGGCTCATTGGAGCAATATGTGGCTTTGTGGGCTACTGGCGCATCTGTGATTTTTTATTTATTTATTTTTTTTATTATAATTGGGGGTAAATTTTATGGCTGGGGTGTGTGGGAGTATTGTGTCGGGTGTGGGGCAATTTGGGTTTAATTTACTATTTGACATTGGTGGCCGTGGGGGGGGGATGGGGGGGTCAGGGCTGGCTGTGGGTGGGTTGGGGGGAATTGGTGGGGGACTCTTGCTTACCCCCACGCAGAGACCAGCAGCTGTGCTGTTGCTGCCAGCAGTACTAAGGAGGAGAAGGAACCCGGAAGTGCTGATCACATGCACTCCCGGGTTCCTATTGGCTCCTGTGACCAATCGGGTCACAGGAGCCCTCCTCTTTGCACAGAGGGAGTCAGCTAGGACTCCCTCTGTGTCTGATCCAGCACTCCACCAGGGAAAGAAACACCTGGTGGAGCGCAGGACTGGGGGCCGCAAACCACCGTCCCGAGGGCCGTGCGTTTGAGACCCCTGATATATATGTATATAACAATTCCTCTTAGCCCCCCCTAACCTTACTTGAGAAAGAAAAGTCAGGCTGACAGGGAAGATGACAGAGAGAAACATTGTATAATGGTACATTTTTAAAATACATATACAGTATATTTACATAAACATTTATTTAATTAGTAGAACTCAATTTAGTATTCGAGTTTTGAGCTGACAGGTGCACTTTAATTAGGAATCTGCTATAAAAGAGTTGATGGCTGTCTCAATCGCACCCACAACAAATTGTGTTTTATACATCAAATGAAAGAGAAATAGTAATCATTTTCTAGCAACACCAAAAAACAAACTGCCATTGGCATGGCAGTTATTTCTACACAGTTAAATACATGAATTTTAGTGGATTGTGTTCTCTCTCTGCTGGCTGCAGCACAATTAGGGGATTATTGGCTAAAGTCTGAATTGTTGCATAAAGGGGTAAATTCACCAGCGAAAGCAGTTGTAAAAGACTGCTGCTGTTTTAAAATGACAATATTGTCACAGTTGTGACTTTACTATAGAAACATTGTCGCAATCGCAGATTTGACAGTCGAATTCTCACTTTAGTCAATAACCACCTGGGTTTCTGGGGCACTTAAAGTGGACCTGTCACTTCAAAACACTAATACTAATTTAGGTTGTACTAATGAAATAAACGATTTGTAAATATATATGTATTAGAAAAAAGTACCTTTATACAGCATTTCTCTCTGTCATCTTCCCTGTCAGCCTGACTTTTCTTTACTGGGTTGGGTGATGATTTACATTATAGCTCCTCCAATCAGATCCCTGCTAGATCTTGATTTAAGGGATATGACTGGAGGAGCTGTAATGTCAATCATTATTTAGCCCCGCCCATCACTCAGGAAAGAAAAGTCAGGCCGACAGGGAAGATAACAGAGAGAAACGCTGTATAAAGGTACATTTTTAAAATACATATATATTTACAAAAACATTTATTTCTTTAGTACAACCTTAGCTTTGAGATGACAGGTGCACTTTAATAAATATTTATTATTTAAAGTTCCATAGAAAACAATAGGACTAGGCAGGGTTTAACAGATAAAATAAAGCTGCAACTACAAGGAAGGAAAACAAACTGTAAATAATACAAATACTACCAGTCCCATCTATGAATAACTGCCTTTCCAGTCCTAATGGGATTTTTCTTTGTTACTGGCACTTTAAGTGAATTAAAAGGCCAAAGGTAATAAGTCAAAATAAGTAAAAAAGTTTGTATAAATTTGTTTAATCTGTAAACACAGATATTGACTAAATCCATGTCAGACCAGTGGCTGTGGTTTTCAGCATCCATCAGAAACTGAAGATTTATTTCTCAGTATTGCTATGGATTCAAATGTCCTGATGCCAAGTCTTACAAACAAGCAAAGATTATTCTACCACAGTGCACTACCTTGCTCATGCTTTATAGTCATACCAGCTCTGATTGTCACTGTTCATCTGCAAACATTGCTCAGTTCAGTTGCATAACACCATTACCTTTAAAAGGGGGAGACTTATGAAATAAACCTTATCCTCGGCTGCATAGCTTCCAGTACAATCTTATGCTCTTTTTGAAGTGGAATACTGGCTTTACACATATTAAATGAAATAAGAAGGAATCCTAAACTGCAGATCAAGTTCACCTAATAGATCTAAATAACTGTTTAATTTCACCACTTTGAAAGAAATTATGTAAGAAATAAGCTAACCATATCATCCCTTTAACTAGATCTGGCTCAGTAGCTGTATTTTCATTGCCCTGCAGGGTGCATTTGTAAGTGATATCTTGTTAAAGTAATGATCTCATCT
>WMED01009454.1:5691-16302 GCA_019650415.1 Pipa parva | reverse complement strand
GAGGAAGGCAAAAAACCCATGAGACAAGAGCCAATTATCCTCATATTAGGGGAAAAAATTATTTCTGACTCCAATATGGCAATCAGAATAAGTCCCTGGATCAAGGTTCCACCTTAGTTATCCAGTACCCATAACTTGTAAAAAAAAAAAAACCTTTAGTTCTCCTTTAAGTTGGAATGCAGCAGATTACAGAGGGAAAGCTGACTTTTGCGCAGGCATTGAATAGTAAATAGGGCAAAAATGTCTGGGGGAGGGAACCTTTTCATGGAAAACTGTCCAGCATATGTCATATACATTTCCTGGTGCAGGAGTTTATCAGTGCTACCTACTCAATCATTCTGCTTCAGATGAAACATCTACTGGGGAGAAACACTTCTCACTAAGGCATAGTACTACATATGTAAAGATGTAATCTGACTATAATTCCTCTTTTACTTGTCTCCGCCACTTAATTTATATTAAATAGAATTTATTTAACAGGTGTTAGCAAGGATAGATGTCAAATACATGAAAAGGGAATAGTTGGCAAGATGATACGAGTTAGAGCAGATGAATCCCATTAAATTAACAGGGTGTGATAGTAAAAAAAAAAATGTAAATTCTAAAATTAAATACATTAAGTTTTCTCTGTAGATATATGTTGAAAGTCAGAAATAATTATATTTTTGAAATGGCCATACAGTGCATCTGAACCCATTGGCACATGATGAGCATGTACATATTTATCAGAACATCCTGTAACAACTGACCTGACACTGAACACTAGTCTTGGCTGAACGACAAATATCATTAGTTATATTTTTAACTCATACTCTAGTAGTGCCTGATGGTGCTTGTAATAAAAAGTGATTTCCCAACTTCAAACAAAGAAAGCATTGTATTTATTTTATCTAGTTTCCTACTGAAATGTTTCTGAAAAGAGTGTTTTTCTTTTTACATTAGACTGTGATCTATACCAGGGGTCGGAAAACTTATTTGCCAATTTGTTCCCTCCTCCAGCAATGACCATTTTTTAGAGGGAGGGTTAAATATTTAAAGGCCTAATTCAAAATTAGTTTTAGTAAAAAATCAAAAACCCCTTACAGAGCTGATGATTAATGTGGCGCACAGCGAATACATAAGAGCAAATGGAGAAAGGCTTATAGTACATATACCCCCTACAAAAATGTAAAGTACAGTAAATAACACATAAGAAGAGGGTATTCTCTTACAAATGAATCTGGATCATTTGAAAACTTGGGTAGAGAAGAGGCAAATGAGGTTTAATTCTCATAAATGTTAGTTTCTGTACATGGGAGAGGAAAATGTGTCAAGTTTACTTATTAAATGGGTTACTCCATAAAAATAACAGAAATGGAGACTTCAGGTGACAGTAAACTTAACTGTAACAATATCATTTAAAAAAAACATTATCGCCAGCATTATTAAACTCTACGAAATAGTATACATTATACAATGGCAAAAATAAAACCAGTTTTACTTGTTGGTTATATTATTTTAAAAGGATGGTAACACTAAAAATTAAAAAAGCCCCATATATATATATATATATATATATATATATATATATATATATATATACTGTATATATATATATACAGTATATATATATATATATATATATTCAGTCTATGCTTCCAAAAATTTTACAATGTGTACAAAAAGTAAGATATTTAGCTATTTAGATTTAAAAATTCAATTTAGGGGAAAGTTCCTGTACATGCTTTATGTAAAGCATCATAGAAAGCAATGGAACTAGGAGATGTCTGTTTAACAACATGGGTGCTGTCCGTAAAGATAAGAACAGACAGAAAGTAATTAATTTCATTAATTCATCTTCAAAGACAACATTTTTACAAGTGGAGTGTTTGTATATGTGAATTATATTGAGAAGAGTTCAGTTTCATGTCACTACTGGGATTGCGATGGGACAATTAGCCTGGGGTGTGGAATCAGTTACACTGAGTAGCTGTGGCGGTAACTGGGATAGGAAAGCTTTACGGAAGGAAGTGGAATGACATTTGTTTTTTATAATTACAGTTGTTAAGCACTGGGGGTCTGAATGAAGAACTTTCATTTAAATAGTTTTTGTAATGATATAATCCATGTGGTGGTGTTACCAGCTGGGGTTTATTCACTAAGGTGCGAATTCGATTGTCGAATTCGCAAACAGCGGATTCCCATAGCAAATCCGCTACCATTTCCCCATTGTAAAGTCACGACAATTTTTTAATGTTAAGATTGTGACAGTTTTCCTATAATAAAGTCGCAATTGTGACAATATTCTCATAATAAAGACGCGACTGCGACAGTAGCAGCCTATTGCGACTGTCTTTATCTGGTGAATTCGTGCCTATACGCAACAATTTGGACTTTAGTGAATAGCCCCCATAATGTGAAACTCTGACATGTCTAGGATACTATCAGTAATGATTTGCTTTTCAGTATTCATACACTGCTGGTAGTGGTATGGAGAGTGTAATTTTATGAATTTATCTCAATTATGTAACTGCCACACCGACCAATCATTGACAAGCAGGCGATACACCAGTGGTTTCAATAATTACATCACTGCCACACCGAACAATCACTATTACAGGATTACCCTATGGGGGTAATTCAGCAAAGTCTGAAGTCACCTCGCGATCATTCGATTCACCTCGCCCAATTTGTTGCGAGCTTGCTTCTGTCCTACAGGAGGACATCAGCGAACGCTTTAAAGCTACTGGAGTCGAATCCTCGAGATTCGCCTCACCTCACAAGCACTTGAGTCGCCTCGCCAAGACTAGAATAGCTTTAAAGCATTCGTTGATGTCCACCTGTAGGACAGAAGCAAGCTTGTAACAATTTTGGCGAGGGAATTTGAATGATCGCGAGGTGACTTCAGACTTTGCTTAATTACCTCCATAATGCTATTTTGATGTTTGCTTTAGGGTAGATGTTAATGTGCACCAAGTCTGATGTGTAATCATATTATGGGCAAAATTTATGAAACTCGGAAAAGCCGTTTCAGCTTTTCTAAGTTTAATTGGGAGAAGGCTTTGAAGTTACTTACCGCAAGATTTGCCTTGTGCAATACTTGCTGTGAGAAACTTTTTTAAATTAAATATATCAATGGAACAGTGCCATACAGTATAGCTACCTTTCCATGGATATATTCAATAAAAAAAGTTTGTCACGGCAAGTATCACATGAGGCAAATCTCGCGATACTTACCGGGAGAAAGCAAACGGCTTTTCCGAGTTTAATAAATTTCGCCCATAGAATGAGTATTAATATAGCATTAATACTAGTTTGGTGCAAACCATGCTGCAGTATAAAAATATAGTTTATTCGAGGGTTTTGTGAAATTAAAAACTATAACACAGTTACCCAGAGGACCTTATAGGTGTGTTTTGCTTTGATTAAGTATTTACTGTAAAACCATAACCTATTAGACAAAGAGAATAAAAATTCCCTGCTGCTAAAATATACTAACTTCAGCCTTGATTTATGCTAAAAGTTATTACTGAATAAAATATTTATCCAGACAAGCAAATGGGACCAGTAAACATTAATAATTCATTGTAGAAAGAATAACCTAATTTTAATAATGGTGTCTCCTTGCACCTTCGCAGGGTATGAAACATTTTTATTTTTCAAAAAGGGATACAATTTTCTGTTTTCACTCCTAATAAATTTTCTATATGTTTACAAAAACTTTATCTTATAATTTCATTCTATTTCGCTATGATTTCTTGTTTTTAATGAATAGAACTTTTGGCCAAGTAATTATGTTTGCTTACAGGATTTACAACAAGAAATAAATATAATTTACAACAAGAAATAAATATAATGAAAAAGGAATGTTAAGGAAATGTTTCAAAATTGAATTAGGGTTATTTGACAATTAAAATATTGTCCAATTCCACATTATTTTTATAAGCACAATTACAATTTAGACAAACTCAGTTAAATGTAGCAAATTGTAGCTTAAGAATGTCAACATTTTAAAGGGGACCTAAAGGTATAAAACAAGAAAGACTTATTAAAAAC
The DNA here is from genome assembly GCA_019650415.1 of Pipa parva. Lineage (NCBI taxonomy): Eukaryota > Metazoa > Chordata > Amphibia > Anura > Pipidae > Pipa > Pipa parva. The sequence goes on along the minus strand of WMED01009454.1, from coordinate 12,267 downwards.
CTTACCAGATGTAGAGGTGAATCGCTACAGTCACAGTATTTACTGCGCTGCAATTATCCAGCACCCGATGCTTCTTCCCAGAGTGCAGGCTGACTGAGAAGCCAGTGCAAAGCTCCTCCCACCTGTTTCACCAGCCTCACACATCATCACACTCATTGTGGGGAGCGTTCTCATTGGCCCTCGCAATGAACATGATGATGTTTCAACCATTTATCACTAAAGGTGAAACAAGTTGGGAGGAGCTTTGCGCTGGCTTCTCAGTCAGACTGTGCACTGTGAAAAAGCATCGGGTGCCAGGTAATTACAGCACAGCTCATGCCTTGACTGTAGCGATTCATCTCTATATCTGGTAAGGTTTGTAATAAATCTTTCTTGTTTTACTGTATACCTTTAGTTCTCCTTTAAATTTATATATGAAAAAGAATGCACATCCAAATAATATGCAGTAGTATCAGTAGTATTGTGCCAACTTCTCTGGATACTTGGTAGTATCAATTATATAACATCCAAAAGAAAAAATAGAGAGATGCACATACTGAATTAGTGGTATATAACCACACTTTACTTCACCACTCTGTAGTTATCAAGAAAACAAAAACAATGTTTCGGAGGGCAGCAATCACCCTTCCTCAGTGACAAATGGAGGCTGATGCCCCCCAAAATGTTGTTTTTGCTTTCTTGATATCGACACAGTGGTAAAGTAACATTTTTAATTGACTAATAGGCAATTCACTTTTTACCATATATCAAAACTAAATTAAGTTAGCTAACAGTGAAACAGAAACCTTCATTTTCAAGGAATACAGGCAGTACAATGTGACTTATAGCTTTTAGCTTTCTTTTCCTTACTGCACTTACATGTACAGCAGTTTTAATCCACTATATTACTAAAGTCTCAAAGAATGAAACCTTAGGCCAAAGTTACACAATATGCAGAAAGAAACACGGCTCAATCCCAGTAGGATTAGCTGATCCTATGGAGGTCTATACCGGAGCATTTTTAAACTGTTCAGTAAAGCTGCTTTCTTTTAACCGGAGTACTGGAGGATATCTGCTTAAGGCAAAGTTACCACATTTTGTTAAATTCAGTAATATTCAGTTTGTGTACCAAACATAAATGACATATTTGTCAAAATGTGGACTGTTCCTTTAAGCAGAAGTAAAGGCTCGTAAGTCTAGGGGTAATTCTTCAGAGGCAAGGTTAAAATACTTACCAATCCCAATCTTTTCTCCAGTGCCGGCTCCTGCTCACTGGAAAGCTGACCTATTCTTCAACTGCAGTACTGTGATCCCCTTCACATCTTACTTCTTCTTTAAACTCACTGATGCAAGCAAGCGCAGAAGCAGAATTCTGTCCTAAAACTCTTACAAACGCATATTTCTAAAATAAAGTTTGTGCATTTAGATAAGAGGTTCTGTGGAAGGCAATAAAAGCAACAAGGACACATGGTGGAAAAGCCTCCAATTACAACAGGCTTAAAGGGTTAAATGCTTTTTTTATGGTTCTAACCTTTAGAACAATAAAATGCCACAGCATGTTACCTAGAGCTGTAGATTGTGGGAGAGGCAAAGCAGACATAATAGGTGACAAAGTACAGGCAGTTAAACAGAGGTAACAGTAGCAATGTCTAAAGGGGAGGTTGTAAGACAGTGATGCTATTGAGTAGGAGCCATCATATTAATACAATGGAATAAGCAGCATAAGAAATAGAGAAAACACTACACTGTGTGACCTGGCATTTGAAATGCATGGCTTTAAATTGGCCTGTGAACTGGCAATAAGCTGCAGAGGCTTAAAGTGCACCTGTCACCTCAAAACTGATACTAATTTAGTCTAGAAAGTAGTGGGACCAGGCGTCTCAAATGGTGTTCATCACATTCTTCTACACGGGTATGCAGGAAATCTCTCTACCCACTTAAACTTGTAGATCCAATAGAAATAGAGAATCTGTGCTGCCCTAGAGATAAAGAGGAGAATTCAGGATAGACACGTGATTTATTAGGACACTTTAGTTCCTCTTTAAGGTCTATGGATTATTTGTGAAAGACTGAAAGATGTTATGTTAAGACTTTCCCTTACACTGTCAGGCATTCCATAACCTCTATTTCTACTCCCTGGACCTACCAAAGAGCCTTTGGCAAACTGTTGCTGATTGGCAAAGAAACACATTTAAGGTAATAGGACCCAGATGCATTCATGATTAAACACATGCATGTTTATTTGTGGACACAGATCCATGGCACTTCACCCCATGATAGACCTAGGTTATGCATTAAATGGGAGGAAGTATTAGTAGGAATATCACAGTAATATTTTTATCGTTGCTAAAATAAATGTCTAATAGCTCATATATGATATGGCCACCAGATATCTTACCAGTAGGTTTCCCAGTTATCTAGCAATGATCTCTTGTACCTCTCAAAAAACATCATCAGTTCCGCTTTGCTTCCCCACCCACACGTTCAGACCCTCTTTTGTTTGTGTTTCAAAATGTACTGCAAGAGGAACAAGTTCCTGTACATATTACATCACTGTGTGTGGCTGCATGTTCTATCTGCATTTAAATGATGCGCATAATGCATACAATGGTATGGGACATCTAGAGGGTTATTCACTAAAGTCCAAATTGTTGCCTATAGGTGCGAATTCGCTGGATAAAGACAGTCGCAATAGGCTGTCACGTCTTTATAATGCGAATATTGTCACAGTCACAACTATATTATGGAAAAATTGTCGCAATCTTAACTTTAAAAATTGTCGCAACTTTACAATGGGGAAATTGTAACGGATTTGCTCTGGGAATGACAGATTTCATCAGATGATCAGAATTTGTACCAATGCTAACCATACGCACTGCAGCAATGTCTTTTTAATGGATCATTTTAATGTGTGCATTAAGTCTTATTTTTTTTAACCAAACAGGAAATGATAGAGTTACGGCAGTGCTATAATTTTCTGTACCAAAAACAACTTTATTTAGGCCTCTTGCCATTGTTCTATTCATTGCTTATTTGCTTTGGACCATTATTATAGTAATATACAGAGATAAAGCTAAGGGAACTATTTGACTCACTTGCCTCTTGTAATATAATGAAAGCATTAAGTTCTCCTGTGACATCACTTTTCTTATCAATGAATATGTTTGGGAATGTTAAAGTGATAAAGAAACACGACAAAATGCTATTTAAAAACACTTAGGTTTAACGCACACATTGTTCTTGTTACAACATTTTCATTAAACTCCAGTTTTTCGCTTTGCTATTGAAAGTAGCAATAACACTGTCTACTGAAAACTCTATGGGGTTGATTGTGTAAAGGGCGCATTCACCTTTTGAATTCACTTTGCTAAAATTCGAGTTGCATTTACAAAATAGTCGCAAATTAACTTCTCATTATTGACTAAGCTGCAAATAGTCTTATTGAACAAGAAGACAGTGGCGAACGCTGTTGGATGCATTGTGCGGTGTAGTCGGTCGGATAGAAGTATATTGTGGTGCCCTGCCATCAGGCCTCCAATTCAAGTCAAATGGGTGAATCTGGAGCAGTACACTTAGTCGCTTTCAATCCAACAACACACTCCACTGCTTACTCAGTAGTAGAAGTACCTGTGTACGAACATGTAAAGTGATGCATAGTACTCCGTAAGATCACAACTATGCCTGAATTGGTCACATATTCGCCACATCACAGAGTTTGCACAATAAGCAAACATGGGGAAGTGGGGAATAGATGCGAATTCAGAGCTTTAAGCGACTATTTGGCCTTTAGTTAATAAGTCAGGGTAGGCTCTTTATCTGACTACTTGCTTGTTTTATTCTGCTTGTTGCCCATGTATTATGGAATCTCTTTCACTATCAGACAACTCCAAGGCTGAACTAGAAAACCACTTCTACTTTCTGGTTCATTTTCTTTGGCTTAAGGCACCATGTGTCATTACTCTCTACATCATAATAAAAAAAATAATCACCAGCACAAATACACTGAAATGATAAAGCAAACATTAAAACAAATTTTTTTAAATCAATGGGTTTTTTTTTTTTTAGAAAAGCATTTACTAGGAAACAGATTTTCAAGCACCAGTTCATGTACACCCAAGAAGAATCAAGGGAACTACTTAATACAAGTGTAGTGTCCAACCCAGGGTGCAATGTGTCCTGTCACGGGCCTTCGTGTGTTCCTAGCACCCTTTGGGATGACTACAGTGAAAAAGTAAAATAATAAAACTAAAATAAAAGTGAATCCCTTGGTGTTATGAAGGTGGACTGTGCCCCAATTACCTCACTCCAGTGGTGTGATGCTTGCAGTTCCCAAATGAGAGTCCAGGAGACTGGTTAAATGCAAACAACTGAATTCTTTATCTTTCCTTCAAAACATGCAGACAGCAAAACTTCTGGTTTCTTAACAGCATATATAATTCCAAACGTTTCCATAAACTAAGGGGCCTGGTTGCTGCAACATCCTGTGGAGCTCTGATGTCAGGGGCTTACCTCTGCCCCAAGGTTCGGGCACCGCCTGGTCATCCTTCCCTGCAACACCAATCGAGAAGAGTCCCTTCTCTTGAGAATCCTGAATTGGTCCATCCATTAAAACTATAGTGGTTTACCTAAGAGGTGGAGATTAACATGAAATAATATCAGAGTTACATGTTCGAACTGAATAGCCATCTGGTGAGCGCATAGATTGAGAGCACTTATCCTCGTGTGTGCAGTGGTTACGATTTTTGGTTTATTATTCAGTATTCGCACAGCTATATTGGGACATTTGGTCTAGCACTATCACTGAAGTATATTATTTGGTGTAATTTAATGCACTATGAAGTGTATTTTTTGCGCTTTCTCACACATAGAGTTTTGTTGAAGATCCATTAGTGGGGGTTTGAAGCGGACTCCCAAGAGAAAACAGCATTTAAAGACACAAAATTGGACACAGAGAGCGCTGCAGAGAGTTTTTTGTTTTTGGTTTATTGTATAATCTATTAAAGATGCATCAGGACAGTAATTTACTCACAACTACAGGGCCATCTATCCATGGTTTAGGAACATGCAAAATATGTGCCCCTTATGTGAGGGATGGTGCAACATTTCTACTTGTAATCCCATATGGAATCTCTATCAGGTGACATCAGTTGCAAGTGCCCTTATCCTACCCTCTATCAGCCCTCCCTTAATTTGTTGTGTGCTTGGAGTACTACCCCTCTTCATCAGTTGCTGGAACTTTGGGCTGGCAATTCAATACAAGATAATGGACACTGGTCTACTAGGGTCTTGTACAGAAGTTAACCTCCATATTATTTTATCAAGCCTGCAAAAGAGAGGTAAAAGAATGGGATGGTAGGGAACTTAGGACTACTTTAGAAGTATGTCATAGAGAGCCATAGCATCCTTGGTTTTTCATTGATGGTCTCTTGAGTTCTTGACATTTATTACGTGGGGAAACGAATGGATGTAATACTCCTAATGGTAAAATTGGCAACAGAGCAGCAAAATGTAACAAAACAGATAAGAGAGTTTCTGAGAACCAGGGTTACCAATGTGAGGTATGGGGTTACTGCTCCAAAGAGCCCAGACATCTTAGCAACCCAGTATTCACTTATGTATGCGTATTTTGAAATGTTTCAAAGAAAACATTGCCACTAAGTGGGGTTCTATTTTCCCAAAGAAGAAATAATGAAAACAAAGAGAAAAACAAATACAAAACAATATCAAGAACTTTTTCTGTACACTATGGCAGGATAACAGACATATAAGTCCAAAAGGGATTTTTCCTTTTCTGGTGCTTATGGGTCCAGCCCTTTGAACCTGCTCATTTCCCTTCAATCTGTTGGTGGTTGCTTCCCTGGTTTCCATATACTCTCTATACTGGATCCTTTTCTGTTTGTTTTCTACCTTGGCTGCCATTATGACTTTTGTGACTTGACTGCTGATTTTGTACAGTGCTTTTCTCCCCCTTTCCCTGCCTAGTCCAGTGTCCCTACCAATTGGTTTTTGCCTCCTTGCACTCTCTTCTAGCTTAGCCTAATGCAGTTTATTAGGATGGGCACAAAGATGACAATTATTTGAAGTCCACACATGTCTATCTACTAGAAGGAAATATAGATGTGTATACAGTGTTCCAGCAAACTGCTCACAAATGTCAAGTGTAAACTAACAAATTGATGCATATATATATATATATATATATATATATATATATATATGCAGGTATATTGAAGAATAATAGATGGAGTGTATGTGCCACTGAGGCTGCTGTTAGCAGTTGCTATAGAAACCCTGAGATTAGCTTTTCCTGACAGGGCTAAAGCTGTCAGTGTGGTTTTGTAACTGGAGTTTGGGACCAGGGTTTAGGAGTGGCTGAAAAGTTTGGGTGGGAAGGCCACTCCTGCACTCCATCCCAGGTTTTTTTCCCTTAATAGATTCACCTGTGTAAAGCAGGTAAAAGGCTGTGCTAGCCAGTGAGAAAGCTAGAGAGAGTGTGAGAAAAAGAGACTGGAAAAGTCAGACAAGCAGTTGCAGCTAGGGTGTGGACTCCTGCTGATCCAGCTAACTGGTATCAAACTTAAAAGTGGGTTTTTTTTT
>WMED01009453.1:0-16302 GCA_019650415.1 Pipa parva | reverse complement strand
TTGCACATTTCTTTAATAGATTTCTTTATGCTGTTGTTGCTTTTCTGTATCATTTTGGCTCTATTGGTATTTATCTACATACAAATTTTATTTTTTTTTAGCTTGTTTTCAACAAAAGCTGTCCACCACTCCAGAGCTGGAGTGAACCATTTTTTCCTATGACCTGGTTTGCTGCAAATATAACAAATTCACTGCTGGATCAGAATATTTGCAGAAAAAAAATTAAAAAAAGAAATAAATGGAAACAAAAACACAAATATGCATTTCCTGTTACTATTTGTTTTATCGACCAAGCTTTTCTTATTCGATTTCTGATAAATGGTGGATTCGAATGGCAACACTTTTAAAGGTGAAAAAGGAAATGTGAAATATTTTGGATTAGTATTGGGAAAGGCAGATGTCTGTGTAAAATCAGAGTTGTTCATGGAAACTATACTTTTCATCATGTTTTTCACTGAAAAAAAAAGTATGTTTTCTTAATAAATTATTTGATGTCAGTAGTGGTACATCAGTTATTTTTTTTACTGTTGTCAGAAATTTTAATTTAAACCAACCACATGTGGAAACAGTTATAAATTTGGAAGCTACAGTGTATTGTATTATGAACAGAGAAATGGCCATTATTGCAGCATAATTAGCTGCGGAGGTAATGTGCCTCTATTAAAATGGCAATTACTATTATTGAAGTGTGATAGACATCGCCTATGCCTGGAACAAACCAGAGTTAGAGAGAAGCCTAGGGGCAAACAGAGGGCATAGGATTGTAAAAAAAAGACCTATTTAAAATCATTATTCCTATTGTTGTTTTACAAGGTACAATGTTGTGGAAAAGTTTGTAAGTCATGCATAGCGTTATCTTGAATGTTCCCCTTACTTTTAAGGCTTTTAGCATTCAGCTAACACTACTACATATTTCTCAAAACCATGTTTGTTAGTGAACAGGTCCACCTTAAGATCCAAGTCAAAAGAAATATTGCACACAGGAGCTTCAGGAGGTCTTTTAGATGGTGGTAGAATACTGTTATATGAGTCTTCATTTAATGATCCATTTAAAGATGCTAATCCTAATTTAACAGTATCTTCTAAATTGCCTGAGAAGAAATATGAGCTGGATCTTCTACACTGCCTTGTTTATGGTTCATACAGTAAATTACAGTTTCTTAATCTCGAACTAGAAACACCTCCCTCAGCCCTCGGACCTGGCACTAACGTGTAAGCCATGCTGTAAACTTTTTTATGTTTACTTATTATTATATTTAGTATTTACTATATTTTATTTTCTTATAAATATAATACATTGGTATATTTTTAGACTCTGTAGAGTTAAATCCACTACTTAAATGAACAGTTAAGTTCCTTGGGAAAAAAATCCTATTAGAAGTAATTTTGTGTCCTTATTACATTGAACATCATTTCTACATAATGCTAAAATTAGCCCCAAAAATCAGTACCATTTACTCCCTTAGTTAATGTCAGCTATTATAAAGCTGCTAGTCAGCAGCTTGATGGCATCCCAAAAGGGACAATCTTCCTCAGAGCTGCAGTGGTATAAAGCTTAAGATGAGAGAAAAGTGGGTACTATGCTTCAGCTTGCATGTTACATCCTCTGATTGGCTAAAGGTTTGACAGAGGACCACTCCCCCCACACAGAGCTTCTGATAGGAAATAACTTGCATCTACATTTGGTAAATGTATCTTTATTAAGTAGCTGCTTCTGCAATCTTGACTGTAGCTTTAAATGGGTCAGTATACATAATCTCCACTCGTTTGAAGCTCATGTTAAAAATTCTCACTGTGTTTTTTCTATCGTATTTCTGTAGCAGAACCAAACCCTACCTCATACTTCTGTCAAAGAGATTTAAAAATACATAAGTGAATTTAAAAAAAAAAAAAAACACAGTAAGAAAACACTGAATATCACTAAATGTAAAAGAAAAATTCTAAAAGCTAACTAAGAACATCATTACTTCAGCATCCACTACCACTATCCACTGTTTGAAAATACAGATCAGTTAATCAATTTATGGCATAGTGTATAGCTGAATAGCTCCAAAATTAAAATCCAACAAATAATGTAAATGAAATCTGCAAAAAGCATTTCTGTCACATGCATATGGGAAGAACAAGGACACTGGTGCTAACAGCTAGAAAAGAAAACAGAAAAACAACATGAATTGCTGTCTGAGGACATTTCTAATCAGGGTGGATCCTCCTGCAGGGTCAGATAAAAGTGATTAGCTTATTAAATGCATAGCTTTGCTGTTTAATAAGCAAAGATTATTAGCAATTCTACCAGAGAACTTGATAATTTCAGTGATTCTAGTTAGGAAGGCAAAATTGCATTCATTATTAGTGTCTAGATTCATTAACAATTCAATTTATAGATATAAATGCTTATAATGCATGCTTCGCTTGCCAAAACTTGGGAGAGAAATTGTATCAATTAACTTTCATGGATCAGGAGCCCTACAGCAGAGGTATTTTAAGACAAAAAGATACAAACACTTCCCTGAAGCACCACTAAGTAACAGCTGGATTTTTCCTGTAAGGTCACAAGGACTCAAATAGTTTAAACAGTGGGCTTACTTCAGGAGAAGAGACACAATAGAGCGGACCCTCTTTCCATTGATCCATACTCATTTTATTGCAAAAACATGCTGAAAATGTGTAGTTGGAGGAGGAACAGATTCTAGTCTGTAAAGATAAAGATAAAATGTCCACTGGGCATACATTTTCCCTCTTTCCACTTTGAATTCTGTACAGTTATGAAAATAAGAAGCATTCATAGTATATTGTGAGTGGTTACAAAAGATAGTCTAACATACATTCAATAAGACGTGTGCCTGTTTCTTACGAAAGCACCAAATGATAATGTTCGGATGTATCTAAATACTAAACTCTCCACAGCACATGGCACTGTGAGCAGAGGTGTAGGTTGGCTATATCCCTATGTTTACTGAACTAGTCTGGTGAAGGAATGGTTGGATAGGAACAGGCTTCCATGCCAGTAAGGATATATGAGAACAACATGGGTGCTATACTCTGATGCTAGACTAGGACTCACCATCTTCTACTATGATAAGATGCCAAACGCAGTCTAACAGAACAACTAAGCTGATGTCTGAGATTACATTATTAATGGGACATGGTGAGTACAATGTAGCAGTGAAAGGAAAACTGATTAGTCTTGCTGCTGGGGATGTGTAAATTACCTTTGTTGCATGTACCCAAACAGAATTATTTTGACTTCTTTTTTAAGTCTATAGGGAGCATTCATTATTATTCTCAGACTGAACTGTGAAGTCTTGTTTACATAGTTGGGCTCAAATAGCAATTATTAATGAAAACTATAAAAAGAAACAGACATGGAAGACCCTTTCCATTTTATAGCTTTGCCTGCAGCTAGTCTACTAACTATAAAAGAAAGGGGTGTCCCTCCACAATGTCTACCTTTACTTAGAGATAGCCATACACAACTTTCACATTTTTGTACAGGTTGCTTGATAAATAAAAGAACCAGATCTTCCAGAATCAGGTGTCTGCTTCAAAGGGGTATTAAAGTGCACCTTTCACCTCAAAACTCATACTAAATTATGTTCAGCGAATGAAATAAATGATTTTGTAAATATATATGTATTTTTTTAAAATGTACCTTTATACAGCGTTTCTCTCTGTCATCTCCCTGTCAGCCTGCCTTTTCTTTCCCAAGTTGGATGGGCTAGGATAAAAGGATGATTGATATTAAAGTTCCTCCAATCAGGTCCCTTAAATCACGATCTAGCAGCGATCTGGTTGGAGAAGCTATAATACCAGACTCGGAAAAGAAAAGTCAGGCTGACAGGGAAGATTACAGAAAGAAATGCTGTATAAAAAAGGTACATTTTTTAAAATACAAATATATTTAAAAAACCTTTTATTTCATTAGTAGAACCTAAATTAGTATTAGAGTTTTGAGGTGACGGGTGCACTTTAAGGCAGAAAGAAATGCTTTTTTTCTAAAACCATCTAGCAGTAAACTCACTACTATGAATTTTTTTTTAGATATTTTAGGCGAGTGTATTTGTGTTTCAGAAGTCCAGTATGAAATTAATTTAATGAATATACTTTCAGATACCATGTGAATCTGAATTACAACTTTGATTCTGTAGTAGACTTTGTATGCAAATATATATGAAAATCTTTGATACATACAAATCTTTGATATATACATCTAGTGGTAACAGGTAATTTTCTTGTTTTTCAAGTTTGTGTTTGGAGCTGTGAAGGTGAAGTGAGAAGGTTTGGTGCTAAATTAACATTGCAGCCTGGACATATGTCCACTACAGGACTATTACAGTGCTAAATGGCTAAGGTAAAACTATTCTAATAAAACTAACCTGCAATACACGTTTACAGAATAAATAATCAAGCTAATGAAATGCACAAGTAATAAGCCAGCATTCAAAAAGAACTTTCCAGACCAAACCCCATCATACTGAAATATTGCACAGACAGGTCAGCAGACAACAGAGACTAATGTAAAAATTAAACCCTTCAGTTTTTAGCTTGTCAAGCTTCCCCAATAAAATATACTTATCAGGTTTAAAATAGAAAAGAAGCCAGACGCTGATATCACTGAACAGATCGATAATCCAGCCGTAAAGGGTAGGCTTGTATTGGCAAATCATTTCAAGCCCTCTCAATAATTGTCTGTTATCGTTCTTCCATACAACAACCCCCAGGATAGGAGGCTGGAGAGATCATGCACAGAAAACGCAAGAGAATAATCTTTTCACTAATAAAACAGACATGTATGCTTTACAAATCCTGATCCTCGGCGTGGAACTCCTTGCGGTTAAATACACAGATAGGAAACAAAACATTTTGATGCATTTCCTAAAGGGAAACACATACAAGTTAGTAATGAGCCAAATATATCTTCAGTCGATAACAGTCTGCTAGAGTGAAATTTTACCAGTCTTGATTTCTATGATCTGCTGTTCTGAATCTAAACAGGTTAAACACAGTACAGCTGTGCTGATATTGAGTGGAACATAAGTTCATTGTGAGAAGAAACAAAAACCATTACCTTTGCACTGCAGTGATAATGTATGCCTGGCAATAAAGTGGCATCTCTGTTAGGGTTCCCTACGAGAGCAGATCACATTATTATTTTGGCAGGCACAGGCAGTAAATATTATTTTCCATCTAAGATTATGTTTTGATTAGGAAGAAAAACATGACGCCAGCAGCCTGAGGAAGTACCATTTTACTAGTGCAATTTAATCTTGTGGAAGATAGCAGCAATCTGGGTTTCTAATTCCCTGTTGTTTAAGGACAGTTTTGGTGTAAAAGTGAAGATTTGGTCCAGTATTTGGCATTCAACCAAATTAAAACATCTGAAACAACAAAGAACCACTGCTCCTTCTTGATCTTACAGTAGGAAACCATATTAAGGTAATAATGCACAACAGTATATACTATATAACAACTGTTACCAAGTTAAAAAAAGAAAACTGGTGCCTGCATACTGGATACATAAAGACTTTTACAATGTTAAGACCATGTCTGTGTTTTGTTATTCAGGCAAACCATGTACTGTATCTACATAAAACAAACATACCTACAGCAGAAAGGGAAACAGGAAGTGATGTAAATGAATCCCAACTGACTAAACACATCATACATCTGATTCAAATGCAATCTGTAGGGATGAACTGGAATGGGAGAGTCATCCCACTCTTTATCTCAAACCCATGCATGCAAATTAAATGCACGGGAATGCTATTGCAATGGAAAATATCAGAACGTGTTTGCATGTAAGCAGTTTGAATTATGTGTATTAAAAAGCAAAGGTAGAATATGTCTAAGGCCAAGGTTACACTAGCTGTTTTTCAGATGAGCTGGAAAAATAGTCTCTGTTGTTTCTTTTGGTATAATCCATGTAAACTATTGTGTTTTGCACCGCAGACAATAATGATCCTAATTTTAAAAACCTGAGCTGAAAAATAGCTAGAGTGACCCCACCTTAGGCTACACATGGTTATCTTAGGTAGGGATGTTTGTAATTCAGGACTCATTTTAGATAAAAACACCTTTCCATTGTAATGTGACACAGGAAAGCTTAGATTGCAGCTCCTCTAATCAGATCCCTTCTAAATTGTGGATTTGAAGGATCTGTTTGGAGGCGCTACAATTACAGTTCTACTGTGGCCATTACTGTGAGGCCATTTGGATGAATCCTTTTTAGTAAAAATAAATCAGTGCTCAAAAAGATCTGTGTGCCATCAAAGCCAAGTCTAACCTCAGAGCTCTGAAACTATTCACATTAATAAAGAAAATCAATTAATACTAATGTGTTCTCATGTCAAAAATACCATTGCTTTTAAAAGCCTCAGGAAGCAAGGCCTTGTGGGCACATGTACAATGGCAACTAAGTTTTGGTCTGCAGAATAGAAATTGCATGAGACTAAATATTAATGCCTTTGCGTGCTATTTTAATGATGTAACTATAATTATCTTTATATTAAACCGAACCTTCTACTGCATAATATTGAATGGATCAACATGCATTTGCATTCAGCTACACAGATATATGTAAATGTGATTCTAGTTTAGCTGAAACCATTTTTGTGCTAGTTTAGCTGGTCTCATTTCACAAGCTGCAGATCAGTGCATCTCCTGGTAGCCCTGTAAATCATATTGCACAATACAAATCTGCCTTTTGAATTGCCATAGGAATACACAGACATGTGTTTGTGGTCATGACTAACATGCACAACAGAAATACAGTATCATGCCAACATGCAAAAGTGCAAAGACGACATCCTTTTCTACCAAACAAAAAACCATCTGTAGTCAGGTTAAATGTACAATGCTGTGAACAGCTATGTGCCAAAACAGACTGCTTTCCCCTAGAACATAGAAATATTCAATAAAAAGCTTTTAAAGGCATATTTTTAAACATGTAACAGGAAAGCTTTTCTGTGTTAGGACAATAATTCTTTTAACAGCATTGATCAAAATGTCATTCTTTTATGAGTGTACAATACCTTTTAATGGCATACAACAAGCCATTAGGGTTGTACACCTCTGTAACGCACAGAGCTTCCTGGAAAAATGGGTAGATCAGCCAAATTAGTAGGAATATTTAAATAGCCTTAAACAGTAAAGATGCCTTTGACTCTGTAATCCATTCTGAGTTCCCAGACAGAAGAGCATTTGCTGCCTACAGATAAGAAGATAGATTCAGCTATATTTGTTAAGCTATTTATTTTGCCAGCAATGTACCAATCTGTAATTTTATAAGTCATTTAAATAAAGAATCCTAATAATAACCTTCATATTAAAATGTGGTACCTGCTGTGTAGGTGTTTAAGTGACAATTATTTGGCGTGATCTGTAAAGCCATTCGATAACCATAGTTGGATTCTGTGCAAAAATTCTGTGGCATACCATTGCTATTGTTAAACAATTATTATGGCTCACAGAATACCACTTCCATTTGTAACGTTTAAATCTTAGAAGCCGGTCACTTGAAATTTATTGCTGTAAATAAACAGAATTTAAAAGAATTATCAATTGTTTCTGGAAGGAAAAAAAAAGGTGGATTTTAAAGAAATCTGTTTTTCTCCTTTCTTTGTACATTCTGAACATGAGGGGTTAGCACTGCATTCCCTAGCAAGTGTTCATAAGGTGGCAGTGGCTGCCTGCCAGACATAATGCAAATATGTAAGGAGACATTTCGAATAGCAACAGGAGCGAAAAGATATCAAAGATTTCTCCAGCACAAGTCAGTGGATTCAATTACAGCTGTGAAATGAATTTCGGTCTCTGTTACTGGCCCTATAATATGTGCAGCCTAAGAGTCTGTAAGGCTGCAGCAGCTCCAATTTCCAGACATCCAGCACCCCTGGTCTCCAAAAGCGGCTCTAGTAATTGCAGCGGGACGTGCTCTTGCGAATTATAATTGCCAGCTGCATTTACTCCTTTGTGAGAAACTCTGGGCGTGCATTGGATATTCATATCCCACAGCCTCTGTCTGTACCTTGCTACTGAGGCACAGCTCTGGCTACCTGTCTTTTATGTGGAGTTGATACAGATCTATTAATTCTGACAATGCTACAGCCTGAAAAATCTCAGAAATAAATAAAATAAATCATTTTTTTTTTTCTGATTCAGACCAACTTGGTAATAAACAGGAGAAACATCCACTAATACTGTTATAGTCACACAGGCTCTTAACACAAACTCTGAATAAAAATGAAGCTTTCAACTGCTCAGGATTGGCTTGAAATAGTAATTGCTGGACTGAAATCTAATCAGTCTAAGCGGGATTATTTGATACACTTCACTGCCTGGTTGTACATATGGTCACCTATATTTTATTAACCTATGTGACCGAAAAATGTATATCAATCCCTCCACTAAATAGAATTTCCTTTGACAGACAGGAGGAAAGATTATTTGATATTCTAGTAGAAATAGAATTTTTTTGTGAATTTGGCATGGCATGCAACACAGCCTATTTCATTATTATAAACAATGAACTCTCCTATGCATATCTACCAAACCTTTTATAAGAAATTACTTTCTTGTCAGTCCTTATTGCTCATAAACAACCCAGGGATTCAGGGAAAACATTTCTTTTCATTTTCAACTATTTTGTATGCAGTATAGCAATACTGCTTTTACCAATAACAATTCCCCTTTGTAATGTGGGACTGGCAATATAATGCATATCACAACCCTTGATTTGCTGAGTGGTATTAAGCATGTTTTGTTCCCCTATCTGCATTGTGAAAGTAAGTTTATTGTTTTCTGGCTTTATTATATACCCCCACTTCCCTTGCTCTTTTTCTTCGATACCAGGACCAGATTAACATAGGGATGAATAGTGGTAACGCTTTGCATTGTGAATCAATGGTTTTCCATTGGTGGATAACCTGCACTGCTCAGCAGCTCTTTTCACTCTGTTCCCATATTTTGTTTATTTCTGCACCTACATTCCCCGTTCCAGTTGGATACACTGTTGAAAAAATGTACTTTGTTAGGCAGAACTTTGTAATAGAAGGAGGACTATGCAGCCAGTCAGGCAATAGGGAATAATAGCAAATTTTCACTGAGCAGTTCACCATTGAAAAACCAATCAGGCCAAATCTGAAGCAAACCAAAAAGATGGTACCGTGTTTCCCCGAAAATAAGACAGTGTCTTATATTAATTTTTATTAATAGTGTCTTATTTTCGGGGGATGACTTATTTTTGGGACACGGTACTGGTAGGGTATTTTTCTCGTACTTTACAGTAATTAGGTCTTATTTTCAGGGGAGGCCTTATATTTCTAAGCTTGGAAAAAATTGCAGTAGGTCTTATTTTCAGGGAAACAGGGTAGGATCCAGGAGTGTGGCCATGGCACTGGTAGCCATAGCAAAATCTTGCCATTGTTACCACTACAGATAAAGTCATAAAGCAGTATGGATGCAGTTGTTCGTGACATAATTGTTATGTCTTTGCATTTTTTTTACTACCAGCATAAACATTTCGAACATTGCCATTAGTCTTTAATGAAAGAAGTAAGCTGATGGTTTTTCAGTAAAATCTCATGAATCCAGGTAAATTAAAATATGGCACTTTAAATAAAGTATTGCCATTCACAATGCTATAAAGGTTTCTACTTCATAAACAAAATTGTTTCAGGGAACTGTATTTTTATTTTCTAAATAATATTGATTGACCATCACTTTATGTTGGCTACTACTACAATACAAGAATTAATCTAATAAATAGATCTCTTTACAATTTTGTTGATTTTTTTTCTTTGAACAGAAGAGTGCTGTGTGGAAGCACAAAAGTTATAGCACTGCCACTTGTATATAATAAAATAACATGCATGGATGCAGTTTATCTATAGATTAGACAAGTCATGCTTATACTTTGTCCACTGTGACATCCCAGTAAAATGTACTACTTGTTCGGTAGAATCAGCCAGATCAATCAACATTACTGGCCAAAGGCCTACAACGAAGTTAGTCACAATAGCAATTACAGATGGGTCTAGAGTTACTCAATGTACAGAAAAAGTAAACTGACAAATGCCATTATGAAAGCTTGCTCAGAAAATATCTATAGGAAAGCAACTCTTGCTGTGAGACTACATGCTATGCATGGAAAACTGTGCTCCCTTCCCCCAAAAAATCTTGCAGTCAAGCTCAGAGTAGTTACATGTTGGGGTGGACTTGAGTGAATGCATCCTGACTTTCATACAGACTTGCTGTTTAGTGAATTTGCACATTTGAATTCACTACAATACAGATGAATTGTTGCATAGTATGGCTAATTCACTTCACAGAGGCAAATTCAGTTTTTTAAATTTGCCCCTTGGGGACCTCAACATCAGTTAAAGTGAAATTAGGTTGCGAGCAATAAACAATCCAAATAACCTAAATGTAAAGGTGTATCTATAATATATTGAGAAAAGAGAAAACAGAGCCGTCTTATAAAGAGCACACTAATTTTTCTTTTCCCAATATTGTATACTTTAAATAAAACATTAATTTAAAAAACATTATTGGTGGAATTTTTTTTTTAAATGGAGCATATAAAACAAAAAAATATAGATAAATAGTTACCCTAATAAGATAACTGCAATGCCTGAGAAATGATTCATGTAAAACGTATTGAAAATTATTATTATTAACAAATGACTGGCACACAGTACCACATTTATCCACTTCAGCTGTGCATGCAATGTGATGCGAAGAGTTCCGTAATATTGCAGCTATTGTAACCACCTGATTTAGTTGCGTATTCACCACTTTGCAGTGTTTAGTCAATATGCGACATGGCAAATAGATGTGAATTCATAGCTCTATGCAAGTATTCAGACTTTTGGCAAAGAATCCCATAATGTTTTGAATTTTGTCCAAAAGTTTTTGCACCTGACCACAAAAACTCATCCCTCAATTTACCTGATATTTTCTGGCAAACCCCAGACATGCTCTGATGTGATTTTTCTTCAGAAAAGGCTTCAGTTTAGCTACCCTCCCATGCCAGTACATGGTGTGGCATGCCTATGCACCAGTCCAATAAACTCAGTTG
This sequence comes from Pipa parva, assembly GCA_019650415.1. Lineage (NCBI taxonomy): Eukaryota > Metazoa > Chordata > Amphibia > Anura > Pipidae > Pipa > Pipa parva. Next base: position 5,225 of record WMED01009453.1, on the reverse strand, counting down.
CTTTCCCTCATATCTTTACTTGTTCTAAGGAAGAGTCTTGAGTTTTTTATATTCCTAGCTTTCCTTATAATTCACAATAGTACCTTTTACAGAAAAACCTTTTTAAATGAATCAGAATAGTAAAGGCTGATTGTAAACCAATTGCATTATTTTTAATAGGTGAAAACTTGGGGCTTCCACAGCACAGGGGTTGAATATTTATGCAAACAGAATTACAGTGTTCATCAATTCATTAACTAAAAATCTGCTGACAAGTAATCAATTGTGGGTTTGACAATTCACATCTATAATGGACTTTATAAAAAACTGGCAGGAATAATTTGTTGTTGGTGTTTTTGGGGTTGAATACATTTGCAAGACACTATGTATTATATATGCCTATCTTAGTATCACAATTTTATCAAAGCACCCAGAAAACCGAAGAACTACCCTTTCTAATGTTTCTAATAGACAAATATAAAAGATTTAGGACTAGAATTTTAGTAGCAATGTATTCATCTGGCGATCTTGGACTTTGTGTACTGCTGCTAGATCGAACAGGTAAGGATGGTTTACCACTACTGTTCCCCTTTAAGATGAGAGCAGATTCAGAACCCACAGTCATATTTCATTGTTGCTTGGAGTTATTTACTCACCTTTAAGATAGCTTCTCTCCCAGTTTCCACCCTCTCACCCTTGTAGAACTGCTCTTGTATATTACAATCATCATAGGCATCTCTACCCTTTCTGGAACGATAGCTGCTTGTGTTAAGGGAACTTCCAATGTCTCCACCAGCACCTGCATAATTACATTAATAAGGGAAACGGCTCAGTTGTATGAATGAATAATGCTTTGATAGCAAAGTCAATTACCTTTTATCCAGAAACAAGTATCAACACAATAAATATGTTTAAAGGGTAAACAAATCCCTGACACAACTTGAAGTCAATATAAAGTACACATTCCACAGAGTTTACCTGAAAAAATAATCATTGCAGTTTTAAATAAATATTGAAGTTTTAACCATGAGTTCCAAAACATCAATATTTCACAACCTCTCTGAGTATTGGCAGGCAGTATAGGTGTACGTTACTCCTAATAGGGAATGACTAGTGTACAGGAATGGAGGATTGTACTAAAACAATATGCCCCAAGTGGTTGAGGTACAAATAGGTAAACCAGTTAAAAACATGGATAGCCATTATAAAAAAAACTTTCTATATTTCTAAGCTGTGCACACAACAAAATTCAGCACAAGCAAATGTAATTTAAATCAATACCCACTCATTATTTTCAATAAACTGAGTTTTAAATAAAATGTGTGATGCATCACATGCATCTTTGCTTTGATTGAATACTTTTTTTTTATGACTGGTATGATTGTCTTACAGCTTATCGCAAGTCTCCAAGCACTACACATTGCTTAATTATAATGAATATGCAGACAAAACTGTAATTAGAAGCACTGCATAGTAATAATATAGTAATGAGGCACTGTGAGCAACATGCACAAGGAAGGGCATCTGAGCACTACATGCCAAATTAAATGTGTGGGGACTTTATTAGGTTGGGCAGGTTCATCAGCAGCATAACAAATGAAATTTACTGAGTGGCCTTAGTTACTGTTTTCCTGCAGTGAAACTTTTTCAAGAAAACCATTTAACTCACAGTAAAGCAGAGCAGAAGTTTACTTCTATCGCCATTTTTCAGTGGCCTCTAAATATTTTTGTTTTTTATGTTGTTCCAGAACTGCAGTAACAACAAAAATGGTTTGTATCTCTGTCAGTGTGTGTAGAGACAAGTAGAGTATAGGTCAGCGACAGCAAACCTTTCTGAGTGCTGAAAAGGTAATGTCATTCACTAGCACCGTCCCCCAAAGTGCCGGCACTGATGAGTGACATCATCGCGCATGCGTTGGGGGAGGTCTGCTTTGTGGAAGGAGTACTCCCAGGGAGCGCTCCTTCAGTGTAGGCCGCAGAGCCGACCTGAAAACTGTCAAGTTGGGTCCAGGGCCTGCACTGAAGGCAGCCATGGCAACAGCGCACGTGCCCACAGAGAGGGCTCTGTGTGCCCTCTCTGGCACGCATGCCATAGGTTCGCCATTGCTGGTATAGGTGATACCAGAAGAGACCCAAGTAGTGTGGAAAGCTTGCATTTAACATCTATTCAGTTAGCCAATAAAATATATCACCTACACACTACTTCTTTCTGCTTATGTCTATGGCTAACACTGTGCTACACTCTACTGCTTCTGTCAGTGTGTGTGCCTCTCTGAATATAAGTGTGTCAAAATGCCAATGTGCATTTCTGAGAAGCAGTGACAGTCTTTGTATGCACTGCATTTGCTATGCTAAAGAACAGTATGTCTGTGGGTCAGTGTATGAGTGTGTTTGCAGATGCTGGTGTTTCTCTGAGTGAAGTGTGTCTATACATCAATACGTACCTGCAACAAACCACATTATAACATATCTTAATTACTAAGCAGTAACTTACCACTGAAGCATTACTCAATATTTTATCATAGACAGTGATGGATTTATTTCTCAGGAGTCATTGGCATGGAATGCTTGGTGCCTTAGGCCACACCCAGACCCACAGAGTAAATCAGGTAGGAAACTGAAGTGCTATATGTTAAATTTACTTTGTTGTGCAAAGTGAAATAAAAAATCTCAGGTTCAACATTTGAATAAAAAAAATACTTCTTATCATGTATTCACCCATTTATGTCCTCATCCAGGAGAAATTCTTGACCAATTTTCAGAGGAAACTGAGTGACTGACGAAACGGTGAATTCATCTGTTGAACTCACCTCGCTACAGTTTCAGTTGTATCTCTAAAATAGTTGCAAATTCACTTCTCATTATTGACTAAGTGGCGAATAGACTTCATAGCTATTCAAATTCATAGCTATTGTGACTATTTGTACTTTAGTCAATAAGGCCCTATGTCCTGAAGTGCTTGATGAACAACTGAATTGCAGGCAACTGTTATAAACACAATGGAATATTTAACACTTAGGACAGGGGTGGTGAACAGTGACGTCACCCACGAGCATGTCCCCTGAAGTGCCGGCGCTGATGAGTGACGTCATCACGCCAGTGCCGGGGGAGGAGCGCACACGCGTCGGGGGAGGAAAACTCCCCTGCTCGTGTGCGCTTCTTCAGTGCTTGCCATCTATCCGGCCTGAAAACTATCAGATCCGCGGCCTGTACTGAAGGCAGGGTTTGGAGACGGCGTGTGTGCCAACAGAGAGGGCTCTGCGTGCCCTCTTTGTCACGCGTGCCATAGGTTCGCCATCCCTGACTTAGGATAAGGATGTAGGAAGAACAGCCCCACATTAGTAAGAAAGACAACTTTATACTTTTAGGGCCTCATTGTCAAAAGAGTGAGTTTACTTTGCAACAATTCGAGCTGCATCACCAAAATAGAGGCAAATTCACTTCCCAGTATTGACTAAGCAGAGAATACAATTGTCAAACAAGCAGACAGCGGCAATCACTGTCGCATGCATAGTGTGGTGCAGTTAGGCAAATAGAAGTCGGATGAGAAGTCATGCGGAGTGAGGCAAATTTGACAAGTGAAGGGCAGTGACGTCAGTTTCATCATATTCCACTAACTGTATTGTGTGAATATTCTATTTCTACGTCACCTTGTCCCTAGGTCAGGTTGCTGCTTAGTTGCAGTCGCTATTGTCACTTTTGAGTGATTAGTTGCCTTATGCAACATTGGAGCCCTGCCATCAACCCCCCCCCCCCCATTTGCAAGTCTGAAGTTGCAGTTGGTCTAGTCACATTGGCACCACTCCGCTGCTTAGCTAATAGTACAAGTACCTGCGCTACTGTCATAGATGCCCGGAATGGTTGCATATTTGCCGCTTCACAGACTATGCTCAATAATTGAACATGGGGAAGCGAACAACTATATAATAATGATAATATATAATCACAGCTCTACCCAACTATTCAGACTTGTCAGAATGAGACCCTTAGGCTTTGCCAGTATGCAGATAGGTGACACATTACATATACAAATACAATAATGGGGGGAAATAGAGATACACCTCCAGCTCATACATTCCCTTATTCTCACCTGTGCTCCAACCGGTATCCCCCATCTCTCCAGGAAGCCAGCTCGCCCCCTACAGAAAGCCAACTCGCCCCCTAACTTCTTGTCTATCACTTATTCCTCTCTCCGGCTAATTTCCAGTCAGCTCACATCCAAACCCGCTGAACAGCCCGCTGCACCTGATTGACACGCCGCTCCTCCAACTGCTCTTTCAATCCCGCCCCCAAATTGCTCTCCTCCACCAATTGAATGTATGTTGTTGACATGTGCTTTTCTAGTGCTGGTAAAAGTTCTGGCTGTCATGGTAACGCATACATTAGGCAGGCCAGGGTCCTTGTACTGTGGGGCGGAGATTGTGCTGGGCCAATGGAATGTCCCCTGGATTAAATGGCAGTTCTGGACCGCCTATTAGCGGGGCCATCGGGAGGGGCTAATACCAAAGTGTAAAGTTAAAGCATTGTCTTATTTCCATGGCGATTCAGAGTATTGTAGACGGTTGAAGGGATGGGTACACTCATCTCTTTATTGGGAGTAAGGATAATGGTATATGAATTTGCATTTATTTGCCACTTCCCAGTATTCCCATAATTGAGCAACCTCTGCCAAGTGAATAAACTCCCAATTTTGACGCTTCTGACAGTAGCAGACGATCTCCTCAATCTTTGCGTGCGAGCGCGCAGGTAACCCAATAAAAGGTATCGCCTATACTCTGCTTGTCTCTGCACAGGTAATTGACCGATTTAGCAAGCGGAGGTGACTGATGAAGTGGCGAATTAGGAAAGACAAACTGCTCCGAATTCATCTATTTCTCTTCGCCAGATCAGAGTGGTGAATTAAGGGGTTGATGGCAGGACCCAGTGTTGTGTAAGGTGACTGTTCATTCAAAAGTAACACTAAACACCGGGGTCAAGGGACAATATGGGACAAGGTAACCTAAGAATGTTATTATTCACTTATAAACAGTTAGTGGGATGTGGTGAGGTGACATCACTTCACTGGTACACTTCACTGGTCGAATTTGCATGACTTTACATCATACTATTGTCCATCTGACCATGCCATATGATGCATTCACTGGCATCCACCACCATTCTCTTTTTCGCCAAGCCTATTTGCCACATAGGGGGGAATTCAGCAAGCTCCGAAGTGAGGTGCATAGTGTTCGCCTCACTTCGGAATA
>WMED01009452.1:0-16302 GCA_019650415.1 Pipa parva | reverse complement strand
ATTTCCCTGTGTCTAGTTTGGCTAGTCCAAAACGTGTAGCTTAGAGTGAGATTCATAAGATTTTGCTTCCATTGAGTGGGGGTGTTGCTGGGGGCTAATGGGGCGCAAAAAGGAATCCTACCTACTGCATCCTTTTTTTTTTTTTTGCCCCATTTCATTAACAAATGTCACTGAAAATGCCAATGGAAATTAAATTGACGCATATGCAGTATATGGGAGATATTTACTGAGACTATTTCGATCACATTGATTTAGTTTCACCCTGTTTCAATATCAGTTTTCATTTTCCTGTACTTTTTATTTCCCGTGATTTGGAAAGGATCGGTAAAAATGTTTCCCCATCAGATGTGGGGGGAACATTTTTTTTCTATTTTCCTTGGATAGAACTATTTGATATTTGATAAAAATAATATTTGTTTGCACACACATACGTGCACACAGCATAGAGTGAATATTGGCCTTAGATTCTTGTATGAATTTCAGTGTTCCAGTCACAATCAATACTTAGTTCTTATTTAGTAATGGAACTACTATAATAGATATCTTGGCTTTACCAAAATCAATATCATATACAATAGCATCTCTAAAGCCGAGTGTGCTCAGAAAATATGTTTTCTCAGATTGACTTTATAGTAGGCCAGTTCTCCTCAGACATACTGTTCCTTAATAGAATGGGAACCCAGGCTTTGAGCTTAGTGAAGGAAAAAGATTGTTTCTTATTCACATTTTAAATGTTCAGGAAACGATGATAAAAGAGCTGCCGTATAATTTCAATTTTTATTTTTTATTTTCTTTGTAGTCTCTCAGATTTTGCAAGGTTGTTCAGACGTTTTATGGATAAAGAAAAGAGAAAGGAAGTATGGTTTTCACCAGGCCTGACAGAAGAAGATCTGGCGTAATATAATATGTTTGTGCTACAATATGCAACGCAGATACGCATGGAAATGATAAAGCTAGTTTCCCCATGGGTGTATCACTAAGGGTGGTTTATGGTTTTAGATATTCTCTCATTGGGAGTTATTCACTAAGGTGCGAATTTGACTGTCGAATTCGCAAACAGCGGATTCCCATAGCAAATCCGCAACAATTTCCCATTGTAAAGTTGTGACAATTTTTTAATGTTAAGATTGTGAAAAATTTTCCCGTAAGGTCACGACTGCGAGAATATTCTCAATATAAAGACGTGACTGTGACAGTAGCAGTCTATTGCGACTGTCTTTATCTGGCGAATTTGCACCTATACGCAACAATTCGGACTTTAGTGAATGACCCCCATTATGAGAACCCTGGTCCAAATAGGGTCAATTAGTGCAATTTCAGATGGGAGCCCCCAAATAGCTGGCACTTGAGAAAGGGAGGATTATTCCATAGAAAACCTAGTGCAATTTGTTAAGACACTGAAATAAACCACTAATGCACAAGTTAGACATTACAGACTATACATCTTCATTCTTTTATATTGCAAATGGAGCCCAAACAAGATGCCCAGGGTCAAATAAGGGGCTCCAGACTATGCCCATCTAATTGCTTCCTTGAACTGTGTCTACTAAGGTCCTGATGGGTAAATAATAGCAGCACAGAAGTTTTGTAGGCCATATGTGCTTTGTATTTAAAATGTGTTGAGAGAATCCATGTTTTATTAGAAGCCCCACCTTCATGCACCCATTTATGAATATTAAAGCACTGAGCATCTTATCTTTGCATTTTATGTACTGAACTACTGGTCCCTTAGCTGGAGATTGACTGTTCTGCATTCTATATTGATTATAGGGTAATCAATGTGTCACAGTCTAATCCTCAGAGGAAGGGGTAGTAGAGGGGAATGGGGAATTTAAATTAAATTGATAACTAGTGGGTGGATAAAATAAATGTTTTCAGTACTCCTGCTCTAGTCTGGGGCTGCCACCTGTCTTTTGAGTTGTGTGTAATAGAAGCAGTTTATTACTGGGTTCATTTAATTTAATTTTAGAGAACTCCTAAATTGCCCTGGACTTGTTGAACAATAAATCATCTTGGTTTAAATTACAAAGTAACAGTTAAAGTAACAGTAATATTTGAGACTACATCTGACTCAAGTATAGAGATGTGATTTTAGCAGCTACAACTCCAAACTCTGACATAATAGTGTTATAATTTTGCTATGGTGCAGACAAATATAAGTATATGCTTTTGCATTCTAAAATCTGCATCAAACTTACACCAGTAATGGGAATAGATATTATCTGATGGAAGAGAATCTAGGTATTCCTGAAGACGATAAACTGAGTGGTGGCCTAAATCTCAGTAGCTTGAGCCTATAAAATACAAAAGGTGCTGAAACTGATTTGCACAAGGGATTGTAGCCATACTAAAGGGCAAAATTTATTAAACTCGGAAAAGCCGTTTGCGCTTTTCCGAGTTTAATCGGGAGAAGGCTTTGAAATTTCTCCTGGTAAGTATCGCAAGATTTGCCTCGTGCAATACTTGCTGTGAAAAACTTTTTAAAATTAAATATATCCATGGAAAGGTAGCTATACTGTATGACTACCCTTTCCATGGATATATTTAATAATAAAAAATATTTGCACGAGGCAAATCTCGCGATACTTACCGCTAGAAACTGGAAAGCCTTCTCCCGATTAATTTCGGAAAAGTGCAAACAGCTTTTCCGAGTTGAATAAATTTCACACATAGCCTTAGTCTGTGCTCAGAGCTTACACCACCCGTGAAAATAAGTTTTTCTTGAGTAATGATATTTTACAGCAAGCTTACAGTATACACTAATGGTATTCCTAAAAATAATGGAACTACAGACTTTAGATAAGGGACAATGAATTATAATAGAAAATGCAATTAGACAGACTACCCAAGTTTATGTAGATAGAAGAATAAAGAAGACCTATCGCAATGTCTTGTTTCTAGAAGAGAGGTTGTTCCACTTACACCTGGAGCAGGGGCGGTTCTGGCCCTATGGGCGCCCTGGCTGAACCGCCCCTCCGCACCCCTCCCCGGCGTGCAAACACCCCTGGGCGCACACCCGCCCGACGTCCCCAAACTCACCTCCTCCAACGTTCCAGCGACACTCCTCCTCTGAGCGCCGCTCCACAATGAGGTAAGTGGAATGCGACCTCATTGTGGGGCGGTGCTGAGAGGAGGAGCGTCACTGGAACGCTGGAGGAGGTTAGTTTGCGGTGTGCGACAGTGCCCCTCAAATAGATTGCGCCCTGGGCAGTCGCCCATATCACCCAGCGCTAGAACCGGCCCTGACCTGGAGAAAGGATTTTTTTTGACCAAAGAAGCTTTCCTGGCAGAAACACTTATAATAAGCATTTCAATGTACTAACGATCCCTACACAAATGAAGGATTTTAGTGTCCCTTTAAAGTTTATTCCTAATTTGTTAGGTCTGGTTTATTGCACTGAGATGCAGATTTCCACATTAACTTAAATCAAATGCCAACTATTCCTTTTTTTTTAATGCAACTTGCTCCAGCCCATGTCAGAAATCTTGAGGCATATAAATAAAAGACATTATGTTTTTAATGATTAAGTAAATAACATCACAGAAATCAGTTTGTTATTCCAATATGTGTTGTGCTTTTTCAGCTAGCCCCCTCTCCTTTATACACTGATTTACAGGAAAATGAAATTGTCTATTCCCATCCTACTTAATCATTAACTTTGCTTTCCTTTTCTCCACTTACCACTTATATATTTCTGCTTGCTTAATAAAACATATTAAATATAATTTTAATGGCCTGCTGCAAACATTCTGTAAACTGATGACTCCGGCTTTGATCATTTTAGTGTGTTTTGGGGGCAGTTATTATTGAAGGAAACTCTTCCTAATACTTTTTATAACTTACTGTTCCTACATAGGGGGTAATTCAGCATAGTGCTAACTCACTTCCCAATCCTTTGCATCAGCTCGCAAAGACTGTTACGCGCTCGCTGATGTCCTATACGCGGACATCAGCGAGCGCTTTAAAGGTATTCCAGTCTCGCGAGGCGACTCGAGTGGTCTCACTGAGACTGGAATACTCTTAAAGCATTCGCTGATGCCCAAGTGCAGGACATCAGCGAGCGCGTAACAGTCTCTACTAGCTGATGCGAAGGATCGGGAGGTAAGTTTGCACTATGCTGAATTACCCCCATAATATTCAACAAGAACGTATCCTCAGATTTTTCCCTGTCTAAAGCAACCATGTGGCATAAACAGATTTGAGATGGTACTGTGTGCCCCTAGAATCTCTCCAGTGAGACCCCCATATACCTCAGCATTCATGAAGGTAGCAAGTTGTGGTCATTGGAGTCAATGGTGTAGTAGAGATGCAAAATACCTTGGAAGTAGAGAGGATTAGTTACACAAATACCACCAACGTCCCCTTTCCTCTTCTATTACAACCAGTACGTTGCAGCAGCAGTGTTTACTTAGATGGTCTGTGTTTATTTCTCTGCCTTCAGTTTGAGATTGAGGACAGAATTTTCCCCATATTTAATCTCTGAAGTGTAGACTTGTAGGTAAGCGTTACAGATCGTCTAGACATTGAAGTGAGTGTATTGGGACTTGCAAAGAAGTGTACCAGGATTTAGCAATATGAGGTTGTTTCCAAATCTCAGAAATACATACATAGCCTTGGGCACAAAAGTGTTTGGCAAGTCTGACCTCTTCCATTTTTTTTTTTTTGGTTTATCTTTTATTTTTGACTGTTGACTTTATACAAAAAAAATAAAACCAATGCCAAAAATTATATAGACCATTCCGAAATAAATTGTTCTAATCATAAGTTTGAATTTTTATTCAGGAAAATCTGCTTGAAGGTTTATCAGCGCACTTCCTTTGCTGACTCAATTACCATTACTGCGCCAATTGTATTTATCTGTATAGTCTGAAAATTACCTCAGTCCTTTTCTACTGAACTTATATTCATTGTATCTTATCAGGATTTAATTCATGAAGCGCAATTATATTTTGCCTGTTCTGATGTAAATGAAAATTTGTAAGAAAGCAAAAAAATCACCTTTCCACACAAGAGCTTGAACATAAATTTTCTGAGAAAAGAAGATTAAAAAACATATATCTAAGTTCCTACTATCAGTTTATTATTGGAATGGTAAGTATATATGTCATTGGATTTATAAATGATAAATACATTTAAAGTCAAGACTAATACTAAGTCATCGGATGATGGGATGGAAAATACAACATTCTCAGACAACAAACATTCTGTTTTGTTCATCTGATGCATCAGCTTTGGCTCATTTTGGACTAGAATATTTAAGCTGAATAATTGTATCTTACACCAATTGCATCTTACACTAAGGGGTAATTCAGGAAAGTTTGAACTTGCCTTGCAATCCTTCGATTCACTTTGCAGAGACTGGTACGCGCTCCCTTCTCTCCTGCACGCAGAGATCAGCGAATGCTTTAAAAGTATTCCAGTCTCGCGAGGCGACTCAAGTGGTCGCGAGGTGAGGCGAAGTACCTTTAAAGTATTCGCTGATCTCCGTGGGCAGGAGAGAAGGGAGCGTGTACCAGTCTTGGTGAAGTGAACTGAAGGATCGCAAGGTAAGTTCGGACTTTCCTGAATTACCCCCTAAGACATCTGCGCTTCTTGATCCCAAACCTTTCTAATGCTGCTTGTTCATAATGAAAGTGTTTCCAGATTAACACAGTCTTATAAGGACGAAATTTATTAAACTCCAAAAGACCGCTCTCAGGGTCTTTCTGAGTTTACTGAGTGAAATCTCGCATTGTTCTCGCAAGATTTTTTTTTCTAGTTTTCGAGATCCAGTTTTCCCATCCCAATTTTCTTTTGATGGAAAGGTAGCTCTGCTGCTAATGTAAAGTATGGATACCTTTCCATTGAAAAAACCTTGAAAAATCGAGATCGAAAAAACTCGATCTTAATTTTTTTTATTTTTCAAGCCTTGTATACTAGATTATCTCATTTCATTGTTCTTCTACTTGGTTTTAAATAATCCTTTTGAGTAAGTACATAAAAGTCAGAAATGAAATAGTATTAGTAATGGGAAATGTTTCCATGCTTTCTGTGGCTAGCTTCTGTACAGTCCCTGGGAGAAGATTTTATTTATGATTATCCATCTATAGAGGCCATTGAGAAAATGTCTGTTTCAGCATTGTGACTGGTGAGATTCCACTACTGACAGAGAATGAATGAACGCTTGTTTATCCTTGCACAGCTTCAATATTTATTTTACACTTTCAATTATTTTTTAAGTGTCTCATGAGTAGTCTATGCCACGTTCCTTTGATAGGCTACTCAATTCTGCTGGGTAGTTTCAATATTTATAATCGAAGCCCTTGTGTACAACAGTTTACTTATTACTCACATTTACAATTCTTGATTTATGTATATTTGCATATACATGTAGATGATTATTGCAGGGTAACTAATGAATCAGAATTATGTATACTGCAACGTTTGATAGTTTGTCAGTAGTAGTTCTCTTTCATTTGTTTTTAATGTGTGATGTTTGTCCTTTGTGTAGAGTTTAAGTAAATGTTGAATCTCTACACTTGGATTAAGTACTTTCCTTTTTCATTTAGAGTCTCTTGCTTTTTAGACTTATTTTTAGGTAGCCCTTTATATTACCATGTATTTATTGTAAAAGAGTGCCTGCAACTCTTCTATATTCTAAGCAGCGATTGTGATATCAACATCAAATACGCCTATTCATGACGAGTATGCTACAATATGCTCTTGCTACTTTTCACCTACTAGGCTCAGAAAGTATTCCAATTCAATTTGGGCCTCATTGACTATAGGATGAATTCACCTTGCTACAATTCAAGTCACATTGCTAAAATAGTCGCAAAATCACTTCTCATTATTGGCTAAGCAGAAACTAGTCTTATGGAACAAGCGGACAGCTGCGATCACTGTTAGATGCAATGTGTGTGGCGTAGTCAGCTAGATATAAGTAGAATGTGGAACCCCGCCATCAGTCCCCTATTTCTCCTGTCTGAAGTGGCAAAGTCAAACAGGTGAATTCAAAGCAGTTCACCTAGCTGCGTTCAACACACTCCTCCGCTTAGTCAATAGTAGAAGTACTTGTGCATTGCAAAGGGATGTGAAGTGCTCTGTAACATCGCGATTACCATAGTCGTCCAAATTGGTCATGTATTTGCCGCATCAGAGAGTTTACTCAATATGCAAAATGTGGAAGTGGCGAATAGATGTGAAACCAGAGCTATACGAGACTATTTATCCTTTAGCCAATGAGGCCCTTGTGTTAATATGCACAACTGACTTTGCTACAATGCTGGCAAATTGTTGCATACTATTGAGAATTCATTTCATGAGACAAATTAAACCATTGATAAAAATGCCCTTATGTTCACAAACTATGATGGTCAGTTAGTCTTGATTCCTTACGTATTTAAGGAGAAGTAGAGATTTTGATGTAATGATCATGATACTGGGTAGTGGTGCCCAGTGATACAACAGTTTTCACAGATTTGTGGTCCAGGCTTCATCCCACCTCCTTTGTGTCATCAAGGGTGAGTGGTAATAAGATCTAATAATTCTGCACATATGTTCACAGACAGTGAAGAGGGAAGATGGGACAAAGATAGAATAGTCATGTGAGGATCGCCACACTAGCCCATCAGCAATCAGCATTCACTGGTATATACCATTTCTCTCTTTGGTGGTCTGTTCAGTTTTATTCATGCTAAGAACTAAACAAAGAATTGAAAAGTTGAATTTCTTTTTTCATTTATATAGAGCTAAAACTTCATTCCACTTTACAGACATTACTTATTCCCAACATTCCATGTTATTTCTGTGCACAGTCACATACTCAGTTTAGTTAAATTCCAGCTAGGCTATGTACACAAGGGCATTTGGATTACCAATTACATGTAGTATTTTGCTATGCATGAAAATGTGCAATAACTGCTTGAATGAATTGTTAAACTTGTTTCCATTGAATCTTTACACAGATGCTAGTTTGCTTGGAATCTCTGTATCTTTTGATAAACTAGCATCTATGAGTTCAGAGACTTTCAGAATAAATAAGACAAATTATCTAAGTTGTTGCTGTATTCTTGAACCAAAGGCAATGTACTACTTGTAATGCTAATACAAAATGGCTGTCTATATGAACCCTTAACTTGTGAACTATAAACAAACTCCCACCTATATAGAGGTTGAATATTACAAGCTCCATGCAGATATTGATGCAGGGGGAACTGAATCCAGATAACAATGCTAACCAATGAAATGTCATGCTGTTATTTACCATTGATGTTACAATGTACAAATCTGATGCAGTACCAAGTATAAATTAACACAACTGAAATACCATCACAGCACTTGGTTTATTTGTTCGATGAAAGCACAGTTCCTGGCTGTGGTAAAAGAGCAGGGAACCGTGTGATATTTCTCTTTTCCGTTCTTTCATGTGTCTTGTCTTTTGTATATGTTTTTCCTACTGAAAACAATCTATGGATGTGCGTTTCTGATCTTCTTAAAATATTTAGGATGATCATGTGAAAAGGGCCAAACAGACTGGCAGGATTTTCTGCTGAATTAACTAAAATGCATGTATGAAATAAACAACCGCAACAAACCAGGAACATGAGTTTATTTTTGTTGATAAATGGCCAGGTGCCCATGCTAATATCCAATTTGTTACAGTCTGTAAAAGTTTTCTGAGAGACTTGTGTTGGCAGCTGTTATAAGGAACACGGAAGCATTGGATTTCTATCTATCCCAGCTCTGTGCATTTGCTGGCCTCATGTTAAAAAGTCTGGTGAACAAAGAAGTGTATTGATGCTTTTATACAACCCCCATATGACTTCACCCATTTAATGCCAGGGCAGCTGTCAATGCCCAGTAAAAAGATTAAGCTTCTGTTAGGAATTGCTTTCAAATCCATCTTGCGTCTCTTCTTGCCGGTGCTTTGCAGTTTATGAGCCAATATGTTGCTAGTTTGTTTGAACTGCAAATTTGCTTGGATAATGTTACTTTGTTTAGGAAGCTCCCACACAATAGAGAAGTGACATTCTGCCCAGAATCCCTTATGAAGACAGTTTTAAAAAAAAAATATATAAAATGCTGGTGGAGCAATTGTTTTAATCAAATGGCTTGTTAAAGAGACACTCTACCCCCATCATCATCAGGGATTATAATACATATTAACACTGAATTTCAGATGAATTGCTGCATGATTTATATTAGTAATGAAGTTCTACATTCCTATTGTTATCTCCATTTTACTTCAGTTAGTTTGGCCTTTTTGACCCTACAAGGTCCATTTGCTCAAATCTGATTGGGCATTGCATAGTGTCTGTTTAATCTGATGCAGGTGCAGTGAAAATATAAAAAAAGTATCCAGCTAGTCGCTCATGTTCCAGCGTGCAGAGAGATGTCATTATATCAGACATTGCGTGTGGAAATATCGTGTAATATTTATGTGCATTGCCTAACTTTAACTGTGTTTGTGTGACAGATCCAGGTGAAACTCCATATGCAGGATGAATTTACCTTTGTTACTCTATCTGTGGACATCTCAGTCAGATATAAACATAGTTTATGGTTAAGCATAGAGCTTCTGGTTGATTTAAACCTACTCTAATTCATCATTCTAAGAAGTAAAGCAATATTCCATTAAAAATAGATACAAAATTAGATAGCGGTATGGTAATTACATTTGTTAAGAAGGCACAGGGATGTCCAGCTATTTACCAGCAATTACATTTGCATCCAGGTTTGGCCAAAGCACTCTCTTGGCCAGTTTTAGTGCAAATTTAGGGGGCCTCCTCCAGAATTGTCCCCCTTACTCCAAGGGGGCCCCAGCAGCACTCTGCATAGCACTTGTGCAGAGATCCGCATCTCCTCAAGCACTTTTAAACTGGAGCTATGAGGAGTGCTTGGGCAAAACAGAGCTGCAGACCTTGCAGAAGCGCTGTGCAGATTGCTGTTGGGCGCTCCCTTTGAGTTAGGGTCCCTGACCACTTGCCCAGTTTATCTCTCCCTAATGCCAGCCCTGAGTACACTAATATTAGTAAGCATAAGTAGGGGTACATATAAATGCTTCCTTTTACAATGGACCATATCAACATCCTTTACCATTTTCTGCTTACTCTACCCATGCCATAAAAAAATAAAAGAAATTTCCATTTGGCTTAGCATGACAGATTTTCCTACATAATGCTACTGAAAATGTTATCTTTAAAGTTGAAATCTTGATTTTTATTGTTTTAAATTGTTTTTTCTTCTCTGTGGTTGCAGCCATCTTTTATTTGTTGAGTAAACAAACCCCTCCATTCCAATTATATCTAACGGAACTTTAGATAAGTCATATTCATGAAGTGCCCATGAAAAACCCAATGGGACTGCAACCAGTTCTGCATAAGAATAACTGTCATGCCAATTCAAATATCCACTTTCTTTTATTCTTAAGATACATCAAGATTTCGATATCATAATAGGATTGGTGATTTAAAGGAATAGAGTGTAATTTTGTCTCTGGGATCCATTTAGTGGTAATACTAAAGATTTGCTGTAAAATGCCAACAGTTCTATTTTAAAAGATTTTTATTACCCAGGGTATGGATTTGTTACCTGAAGTTGACCTCTTGCTCACCACCAGTTTTCCAAAGCAAATTACTGCAGCTTCACCAGGAAATTATGTAGCACAGGTGTACAGGGGCTGGCTTTGTCATTTAAAGGACAAGTGACATTGGAAAATATATTCCCACTTGGCAGTTATTCCTCTACAGTACTGGTAACAATGTTATCTTTGACATTGAATTAGTCTTTGGTTTGTATTTCTGTTTTGTGGTTTGCAGTTATCTTTTATCCATTCAGTAAAAAAAAACAAAAAAAAAAAAAAACCCTTCCTAGTCTCATTGTTTCATGTAGACGCATCTGACTCTAACAAAGAGTAAGATATAGAGATCTCCTTAAGCTCATGCTGTAACATATTCTCTGTTCTAAGTGTTTTCTGATTGTTATTTAAAACACAAATGTGCTGACTGTTAACTTTATATACACTGATGTTGGTATAATTAGTTTTACGGGCAGACTTGTACCAATGCTGGGTAAAAAGCAAAACAAAAGCATTATAAAGCAGAACTGGCACGAAAGAGAAAGATTAAAGTTCTGCTCATGCTTTCGCTGAACGGCTGCCAAAAAATGACTGAAACCTCTTTCACTACAGCTGCTGTGTTGTCTAAATCTAATTTGGACCATTAACATCAGGTTTTGGTTAAGCTATTGATGGGTCTTTAAAAGAGCTTCGGAAATGCTGCAAAATAAGTCATCTGGCTTTGGAGTCAATAGCGCGCGCTTGCAGAATCTATTGCCGTCACAAGTATATTTATTGTCTTCTATTATTAATTAGACATAAGCTTCAGCTGGCATGGGAAATGCCTTAAGGAGGGGAATATGTTGAGATGTGCAGATCTTTTAGACAGTAAATGCAGGTGCAGTTTCTATTGCACAAGGGCTGTTTTATAGAGCGTCGTTAAAGTTCATTTGGTTCTGTGATATCAGATAGATAAGTATTAGAGATCTACAGTATTTGCTAGTAGGAAACTCTTTCTAATAAACAATTTACTGGACATGGGTAAAAAGAATCAGTTTTAAAATAGAATATGGTCCTTCAGGCAAGTAATCTTCCTTTTCAGCAGATTTAGCCCTCCCTGCCAGCATTAGGGGTATTGGCTAAAGTGAGAGTTCAACTGTTGAATTCTCAAAGAATGGATTCCCATAGAAAACGTGACAATTTACTGACCTCGATAGTAGCCGTCTATTGCAACTGTCTTCAGCTGGCAAATTCACACCATTCACGCAACAATTCAGACTTTAGTCAATAACCCCCAAATTTGACTTTTTGTTTTTTCTTGATATACTATAAAGGGGAATTCACCAACAGAGGGAAACTTTACAGAGGTCTAATAACCTATAGCATATTGCTTCCTTATACCAGAGAATGCTGACTGCTGATTGGTTGCTATAGGTTACTAGACCTCTATAAATGATTACTCCTGTTGATGAATTCCCCTGTATATACCATGTTTCAGTAACCCTGGGATCTCTTTAGTTGATGCTATTTAGTGGTGAATACAGTTCCTGGCCATCCTTACTTTAAGTACATAGGATAGGAAGCTACTTTTAAAAATATCTGAACAAATTTAGGTAGTTTGCAAACCTTTTTGGGATTTGCAGAGGTACCTTATTTATTGAGTTTATGCTAGTAGCATAGAACCATAAAATGTGTGTACCCCCCAGCATCTCCTCTAAAGATGAATAAAGGACTACTCCTCCAGCATCCCCTTTAAGTGTTATTAAAGGGTACCACTCAGGCCTTTATGAGTTCAGTGAAGGATGCAGCAGATTAGGTAGTGAGAGGCTATCCCCTGGGAAACCCTTGATTTACTCTGCAGTATTTACTGACTCATTAAACATGTTAGATTTTCTATTATGAATACATTCTCTGGCATATGTATATGTCTGTTATTTTGCATACCAATGACCCACATGTGTAAGCAACGGACTCATAAATTGGGCTAGTGAGGAAATCAAAACTGGGATTCCTGTTGGTACAAATGGTATTTTTTTTTAATTCAGTTGTCTTCTACATGCTTTGCATATAATAATTTATTGTACATGTGGTATATTTATCATGCTGCCTAGTATAAACTAGAAAGATAGTATCCACATTCTCTCCAGGGCAATCTTCTGACTGTTTTCTGAACTGGATTCTAGGAATTTGTTGAGTATGGTTTACTCATACATAGAATGAAGGAGTTAAAGGAGGGGGAGGGGGTTGAAATGCTAAATGCATAGTAGTTCTAAATGCTAGAACTACTAAATATGTAAGGAAAACATAAAGATTAAATCCCCCCATCATACCTGGACCCAGCTACCTGACTTATCCACAAAGCGAGGCCTATAATTACTGTGTCCTGCAAGCATGGTACAGTTGCAGGATATCAGTTGCTACCTGTGGTGGCTCCAGATCGACTTTGTGCCTTTCGCATAAAGAAAGTTATTGACTTAAGTTTGAATTGTCACATAAAGGTGTGAATTCGCCACTTCCCCATATTCGGTTATTTAGAAAATTCTGCAATGTGGTTTAATCGCCAGCTACAGTCGCACACTACACAATAGATGGCTTCTGATGCAGTTGCAAAATCGATATGGGGATACTGATACGGTCCCAAATTTGCTATGGGAATCCTCTGTTTAGTCAAGGAGGAATAGAGGATCAAAGCGTAGCCACCCGAAATGATGATAATTCACTTCAACAGTCAAATTCTCACTTTGATCAAAAGCCCCCAAAGTGTTAAGTTAAAGGGGCAAGAGTTCCACCAATCAAATGCCTCAATTATGTTCCCTGTTCCATTTGGTGTTCATTATGTAGCACAATTTGACTTCAGTGCAGCATAGGAGCTGCAGTTCCTTTGCTTAGGAAGATATATTTGCCTCACTGTACTCCATGCAAGTTAGCCCCTACATCTGTGATATAGTTGGTTGTCACATTTTGAAATTAACATTTTTTTAAATGAAATAAAATCACATATTCCTGGGATTCCATTGCCTTGCTTTCTTTAGTTTGCATCAGGTTGCACTGTAATGTAGGAATAGTCTAAAAAGAACAAATTAACTAAGTCAGCTCAAAGGGCTCAGCTCAAAGGAGTATGTTAAAAGTTAAAAGAGATAAAAGCCTCTGGGATGTCTGTACTAATCTGATTATCTGCTAGAAGCCACCTAATATAAAGGGATTTAGTAAAAGGAAATGTGCATGACATAGAGCCCAAGTGTGTGTGACTGAATAGGGAAACTAGATTGTAAGCTCCCCTGGGCAGGGACTGAAGTGAATGATGAATCTCTGTAAAGCGCTGCGTAATATAGTAGAACTAAATAAAATTGAAAAAATACAAAAAAAAAAGTACTACAGGATTAATAATACTTGGCAACTTTAACAAACAAATTTAAACATGCTAGGCAGTCAACCTATTTCTGTGATGCTACCTCTATTTTTCCTGGGAAGAGTATCATGTGACCCTTGTGAGAATGGCGTCCTTTCTTTGCCCAGCCGCAGGGGTTGTCTCAGAGGTTCTTTATAAATAAAAAAAATGAATTAAAGTAAATCAGTTAGGATCCTAGTAGATAGGGAGTATCCAATGAAGTCATTTGGGTCAGCCCCAGAAGAAGCAGAAGAGAAGCCCCTATGGAATTGCTCCTGTAAAGTATTCCTCACTGGGTGCATAACACTCTACCTGGTTTCATAACGTATGAACTATAATTGTTTTACCAAACACCTATACATTTTCCTGTAAGATCCTTAAAAGTGTATGTCTTATAAACAATTCCACTTACCAATTTGCAAAAACTTTTCTGCCACCCAGTTATATGGCATACAACCCATTTATATGGTTTTGCATGGTATACAAATTCTCTAAATGTAAACAGGATCTTGGGCCTAGGAAACCTGAGCTTGCTCTGCTTCTTGTTTAAGTGAATAACTTGGGGTACACAGTCATACATGGAATGCTGGGAATAAACATAATGACACTATTATCATTCCAAAGGTGGATTCACTAACAGACAATAGTGAAACCCCTGGGATGTTTAACATGCAGTACAGCTGTCTTTTTAAGCCATACATTATATGTCTCTACTTTATGGATCAGGAATCCAAGCGTATTTTATCTTTTACAGGGTAAAGTAAATATATCAATATGCTTCTCGTTTTCCATGGGAAACATCACACAACAGAAAATAAAAACAAGAACAGCTGCATATGAGGAGGATTAGGGAATGCAATGGAGTTGTTAGAGTTGAAATGAGGTCTGCAGATACCTGCTATTTACAATGTATTCCTCTATACTCTGGGTATTGCTGATACCCAGAGGAAAGACTTGTACTTTTACCTGCAGTTCTCAGGGAGCAGTTCAACTTATGGGCCCAGTCGTTTTTCCTTCCTTGGCCTTTATTGACATTTAAACCATCAGAAAAATCAGTCTTTGTTTTTATGTTTCACTAGGGAAGCAAAGAAACAGAGTAATAGGTGAAAATATTCTTGTTTGTGAAGTGCAGTGAGAAATGCATTCTTAGGTCATTTGAAAAACTATGTACAACTTTGTGCTGTTATTTTCCATAAACAGTCTTTAAGTAAACATGAATGGATAATCTCTGCATCAAGCATTCAATATAAAACCTGTCATCCATAACACTCTCTTGCAAGGTCAGCCCATCTCAGTACCCTATAAGCAATAGACTCTCTTCCAATCAGACAGAGAGTGATTACTTGCTTGTGATATATTCATAAACAACCAATCACATTGAAGTAGCTGGGATCTCCTCTTTGCTGTTCCCAAACAGGCATATTGGTGATCAGTGAAAACATACAGATGTTTGACATCACCCTATTAAAGTTAACAGCTTTTTCTAGAATATTTTTAAAGGGAGACAGTAGAATTTGAGAGGGTTTATTAGAGAAGAATTTCTCACTGCTTGGTACTCACTAAAAAGTAGACCATATTTTAACACACAATACTATTTGGGGCATAACATTCCAGCACTGGAATGCTAACTCTGCACTTTTACTTTATTCAATGGTTTATAGATAGAAAGATGGAATATACCAATAGATGTGTGACAGCTGGTGATTAATAAAGAGGGCATTTACAGAGAGTTGGAGAAAGATTAATGGTATACATAAAGGGTCTTTTTCTCATGTGCTTTGCTTCCACTCTTTTTGGCACACTGCTGCAAGAATAAAAAGGAAATCAAGAGGTTTCTGTTTCCTATAAAACTGTCATTTTTCTGGCAGCTTATATTGGAAGTTGAATAGTTTATTTGTAGTTTATTACAAAGCTATTTTGTAGCAAGTGTCATGCCTATTAGCAAAATATTTATTTGTTGTGCTAGGGTTAGGTGCTTAAAGTGTACCTGTCAACTCAAAACTCTAATACTAATTTAGGTACTACTAATGCAGTGTTTTTCAACCTTTTTTCTTCAGGGGAACCCTTTGATGTAATAAAATTTCTGGCGGAACCCCTAGAAATTGCATAAAGCGCGTGACGTCACTGACGTCTACATACCCGACAGGTCACAGTGGGAGGATCCAAGGCTGCGATCTCTCTCTGATGCGTCGGGTGATTATGCTGATTGCTAATAATAACTGTCAGATCACTGTTAGCAGAGACTGAGGCCGCATCATTTGCAATCAGCATCATTACCTGACTCAGAGAGAGATTGCATCCTTGGATCCTCCCACTGTGACATGTCGGGTATGTAGACGTCAGTGACGTCACGCACGTTATGCCATTTCTAGGGTG
>WMED01009451.1:0-16303 GCA_019650415.1 Pipa parva | reverse complement strand
CAGCTTGGGAATAAGTGGTGAACAAAAAAAAATCGGCTGGTAGTTAAAGGGTTAAAGGTTGACTTTATCTATAGAAAACAGAACCCAAGAAACATCTATAAAAAAAATGGTTTCCATATCCTATGTATGAAAAATATTCAGAACTTCATTAAGACCAAGAGAGAAACAGCATATCACCTGCATCCTAAAAAATTACAACTTGATGCTACACACAACTTCCATCATTGCACCTCTGATGCTACAGCAAGGCAGGAGGGACAAATCTCATCAGAGCCCTTCTGTAGAAAGAGTGAGCAAACCAAACTATACCTGCAAAACTGGTTGCAATTTGTCCCTCCTGCCCTGCCGTAGTGTTGGTGGTGCAGTGATGGATGGCAGGGAGCAAGGTCGCAGTCAGAAAGGAAGAAAAGGAAAAGCAGTACATGTGAAGTAAGTACAGCGCTTCCATTCAAAAATCATTTTAGTACATGTGAAGTAAGTACAGCGATTCCATTCAAAAATCACTTTATGAAGTATATTAGTTTCACATCCTCTTCGTCATTTTAAATATAAGAAAAGGGTTTCAAAAAACAGACTGCACTGTTCCTTTAAGATTTTGACATTTATTGCAAAAGGCACATATTTCAGAATACAACTTAGGCCAATTAAAAAATAAGACAGGACACTGACTGACTTCCAGTTGTTTTAACAACAGTTCACACCTTAGTAATAGAAATATAAACTATCCGCTGTGGTTATTGCACTGTGTATAGTGGAGTTGCACTTCTTAAACATTCTACACACCCACAGCTCCACCAATGCAACTTATAAACTCAGTACCACTATTCCAATAGCAACCCTCTACACATCTTAGTAAAAGAGGGTACAACACTAAAAGTTTAGCAGTAGCTGGCATCTTCTCTATTTCTCGTCTGTGCCCGCAGTCATGTATGGAATACTGCCTGTGGAAAATCTGCAATCTTTTTTTTCAAAAACAGAATTGCCTACATTATTGTTACTAAACATGCTTTGTAAGCAAATAATATTGGCTATCTTCCAATAATGAGATTACTGGAAAGTGTTGCATCTTTAAAAAGCCTCCAGATGCAAAGTATTACCTTTAAATATTGTCATATATCTAGTATACAGACTTTCTTAAATTGGATCCTTTTTCACATAATCTGATGGCAATTATTGGCAATGCTCTTGATCTTGCTGCTATAAACAAGAAAAGAATGGATGCTCAAGAACTTGCCTGAGGCAGAAGGAAGAGAGTGCAAATTACAGTGAGCTTGCATTTTGTGTATGCCTCATTGTTTCTGTGTAATGAGGCAAACAGGATTCATATTCTAGTGGGAAAACAGAAGCTATTTTATTCATATAAACATTTTCAAGTCATTTTGCTAAAAGTGATTGTCTTTTGTTTTTTTGTTTTTGAGTCCCAATTGATTCCTACAGTTATTCTCTGAAAAAAATAAATAAATAACTGTCAATAAGCCAGTAAAATAAACGAATAGAACTAATCAAAATTGTTGAATTATATTTAATTCATGCGTTCAAGTCATTGTAATTAATGAATCTATTATTTATTTATTAATTGATTTGTTAACAAGTATTATTTCCTATGAGACAAATCTAAGATGCAAATTTAGGTTTTAATTTAGTTGTAAATGAGCATTTGGATAAAATTTAAATTGAAAGCGGATATCAGATATTTTTCTTATATTCTCCAACAGTGTACTTAAATTTACTTACATTGCCCACCTGAATATGTTTATTTTTATTTATTGTGTTAAGGAAAAAAATATAAATAATAAAATGATGTAACATTAATAAAAGTGCATTCCACACTACCGAGTCATACAAGACAGAAAAATAAAGGAATTCCATAGCACTGACATGAATCATACATGATATTAATGTGGCAAAGAGCTATCTATTACACCCTTTATATTAATGGTTCATTGTATATTGTGTAGAGCCCTATAGTAAAATGTACTAAACTCGAAGAGGCCAATTTCCCCTTCTCAAGTATATCCCCTATTAATCTTGCTGTATGATCGGTAACTATCGATCAATATTTTTCAATTGATTTTTACTGATCAAAACTTTTTGATCGAATTCTTCGATTGGATTTTTTGATGGAAAACTAGCCATACTTTAGTGCTTTGGCTACTTTTCCCATCTAAAAATCCGATTGAAAAGTTTTGATCAATAAAAATCAATCGAAAAATATAATTCGATATTTACCGATCAGTGAGATTTACAGTGGACAAACTTGAAAAGGTAAAATAGGCCTTTTTGAGTTTTGTAAATTTTGCCCTATATAGTGTATTAGAAATGAACAGTAGTGCTAAGGAACTTACAAAAAGGTATAACTCAAAGGATCAGTAACACACAAAAAAGAAAGTTGCTATTTGGACTGACAAGTCAGTTATTTATATGCAGTACTTATTTGTATTACCTAAAGGTCCATAAACAATCAATATGACTAGACATGGATTTGTTTATTTAACAGATAAAAGATGGCTGCACTCACAAAGTAAAATTAATTTGAAAATTAATATAAAATAAAATAGAATTTTTCCAGTGCTATTTAGAGATAAATAACATGCCAATCAAAGTAAAATATTTTTACTTTTCTGCCTTAATGTTCCTTATTATTGTCTATACAGAACTATAGTTATTAGCGATACATTTTGAAAGTTATTGTATTGCATTTGTTCATCTATATAGCACTACTATATTACACAGAGGTTTGGCTTTCACTTCAGTCACTGCCCTGTGGAGCTTACATTCTTGTTTTCCTATTCAGTCACACACGCAGATGTATGTTTTTGGATTGTGGGTGGAAACTGGAGTGCCTGGAGGAAACCCACGCAAGTGCGGTGAGAACATACAAACTCCATGCAGACAAAGTCCAGGGAGGAACTGAACCCAGAGCTCAGTGCTGTAAGGCAGCAGTGCTAACCACTGAGCCACCACACTGCCCATTTTTGTAAAATGAAAACTAGCTTCTTTTTAAATGGATGTCAATGGTTTTGTTAATATATGGGTATCACAAGGACAGCAGAAAAGATTGATGATCAGTCAGGATTATTACTTTTTTTCAGACATGGCACTTGGGAAACCATATGTGCAGAATATGGATAATTAGCCTCTTCTTTCTGAAAGGGGGCAGAAAGTATATTTTTATATTTTTATTTATAAAGTGCTTCTAAGTCCCGTAGAACCGTACAATTCAACAATCATAATACAGACATGGCAAAGTGCTTAACTTAGGGAAAGTAGGTAAAAACAGGGACTTTTTGTGAAATATCTTCAAATTCACTAAGACTGCAATTCATACTGAAAGCAAATTAAAAAAGGTAATATGCTAGTACTACAGGTATAATGAGCCAAAGTTGTCCTGAAGTAATGATGTAAAAAATCTCTGTTAAGGCTACATTTCTTCCATCAATTTTAAAAAAGAGTGCTTGATAAATGAGGCATTTGTATCCTGATATTGCTGATAATAATGCAAATGAAATAGAAACCTACTGCACCATGGAATCCTTTGTACTTG
The DNA here is from genome assembly GCA_019650415.1 of Pipa parva. Lineage (NCBI taxonomy): Eukaryota > Metazoa > Chordata > Amphibia > Anura > Pipidae > Pipa > Pipa parva. The sequence continues at coordinate 12,759 of WMED01009451.1, read as the reverse complement.
TTTATATTAATATCACATGACAAACATGGCTGAATATATGGATGAAGTTTTCTCTTTTTTTTCGTTTTATGTTGCATTAAAAAAATTACTTTTCTCCATGAATGTGTTTTATTAAATACAGAAACTACCGCAGCAAGTGAACACTATTAATAAGACGAGATTAATTGAGCTTAACAAATAGGTCTATTGAATCTCTTTAAATGTTTCAGCTGATTGAAAATAGACATCATCCCCTATACACTCCTCTTTATGATTTTAATTATGTCCTTTTATCAAACTTCTGAAAGAAAAAAATGGATAGCATGAAATCTGTAATATATAACGTAAGTTCTTCAAGGGGTAATTAATTTTCATAAACCATAATCAAGCCCACTCTAATAAATGGTATGGTTTATTACATTTCTGGTTAGCCCCAATGGACGTGTGCACTTAATGAACACATTAATTTAAAAAAGATAATTACAGAGCAGAATACTGTAAAATATAACTAATCCATTGTTTTAAGATTCTGTTAGTAGTAAGAGACAAAATGTTTGTTTAAAGCCATTCTATCACCCATATGTTTAAAAAAAAAGCCATTGGAAAAATATTATCAAAGTACCACAAGCAAATCTGATGCAAATAAAACATTTAAAAGGTGAAATTTATTAAATTAAAGTCTTTCAAAATTTATCGTATGAGATCTCGTGAGATTACCACGATACATACTACGGTATGGCTACCTTTCTATTGAGAAATAGAGATTGAAAAAACTTGCGCGGTAATGCTGCAAAAACAATGCGACATCTTGCGTGATAAACTCGGAAAGACCGCTCTCGGTCTTTACGACTTTATAATAAATTTCACCCTAAAGGTTGTTTGGACTTTGGAACTGATTTTACTTTTGATAAAGTTTGTATCTTAGTCATAAAGTGAGCCTCAACTTCTTCAGTTGGAACTCCAATTATGGGACAAAGGAACAGCTGAACTGTTACACTGGGGCATATACTGTATATTAAAGTGGTAAAACCATATTCATAGGTTTTTGTTTTACCATTTTCACCCAATTTTTGCTGTTTTTGCCCATATTTTCATTGCCAGGTTGAGGGTGGCGAAAATCCATTATTTCATATGGACACAGGTCTGTAAAATTGTACAAAGTCCCTGGCATAATAATTGGCGATATCGATATCATTATCTATATTGATATTAAAGGGCCCCATTGACATTAATATTAATTGTAGCGGAATGAGCACATCAGTATTTACCAATATCCATTTAAAATCAATATTGATATAATTTTTTTTTTGATTTTCATAAATGAGGAGAGAAGGAAAATTCAGCAGAATAAATGAGTGAAAAATGGACAGAAGCGATGAAAAGCATGAATATGGTTTTTCTACTTTAGTAAATATGCCCCAAACTGGATCTGAATCTGTACAAGAGGCTCCCACAGTAAGGAGACATTGAACACAGGGAAACAGAAACAGCAGAGATGCAGCACGTAAAAGCTAAGGACCCAATGGGAAACAATAATCTAGCATTGCCAACACTCATTTTTTTGTAGGCCTAACAACCCAAAGCATCTGACAAGGAAGGGATTATGAAGAGGCTTTCAGGAATCCTGTAAAGTAAAATGGTTTCCTTTCTCCCTTTCTTGTGTACATGCATATTGCCTTCTGCCTTGTCCTCACTAGTGTGTTTGTGTGTGATCTCATTATGTACAGCAGCATTTCCCAAACTTATTTTTCCGTGGCCCGGTAATTTTTGTGCTTATCCTTCGTGACCCACTAATTTTTTTTTTGCATACCCTAGTGTGTGTACAAGAAAACATATTTAAATATTTATTATAGTTTTATATATTTTAATAAACAATCATTATCTCAAACAAAAATGTAATAAAACAAAATAAAAATCAAATACTTTATTAATGAGAAGTATGCAGTGGTTTCTGGTTGACTAAAAACTTCACATTTGGAGGAAAAGATGTTAATTTTATCCTCAGGTCCTGTTCGACTTCCAAACAGTTCCTATATTTATTTTTGAGGAAAACCAGTGTTGAAAACCCTGACTCACACCTGTAGGTCGTAACAAAAGGAATAAGAAACTTTATCGCTTTTTCTGCTAAAACTGGGTACTCCTGGCGGCAAGACAGCCAAAAATCTATCAGTAGTATTTTGTCAAATATGTCTTTGAGTGCCCTATCACACGATAGTTCAATTACTGACTCAATATCTAAATCCGGAAGTCCTGTCTCAGACGGTCTGTTTGTGCAAGTCTTAAAACTTGTACTTCGTTTTATAACAAATTTATCCATCGTCAAATTCAACGTAATCAATATGCATGAAAAATATGCGCTCTCTGGCTTGACACTAAGCTTAAACTGAATGGACTAAAAAAAGAAGCAGCGGCGCAGAGGACGGAAATTTGTAATTTTGTGGATGTGGTAGTGGGAAGTTAAAATAAAAGCGGTGGCGTCAGTCAGAATGTAACGGCGAGGCGGGGCGACCCGGCATTTTGCTTTCGTGGCCCGGTACCGGGTCGTGACCCACCATTTGGGAAACGCTGATATACAGTATATGTGCTGTGTGAAAGTCTGTGGGTGTGAATTTGAGCATTTGTGTGTGTCTTACTCTGCATGTGAGAACTTGTTTGTGCCATTGTTTGTGCCATTGTTTGTGCCTAGTGTAAGAATGTGAGTTGTTATATAAATGTATCAGATAGAAAAAAAAGAGTTCAGTAAAAAGCAATAGTTTGTAACAGTGAAGAGTGACCAATTCTCTTGATATATCTGAAGGAAAACTTAAAATGAATGATGTAAAATGAAATAGACAATTCTGTGTGTTTTTATTAAAATGTTAAGGTCAGCAAGCATATATTTTAAACAGAACAGAAAATATGAAATATTTAAATTTTATGGATTTGAACTGGGGTCTTTATTTACATATTTTTATGAAGGAATTGTATCAAAACTAAGAACAGATAACACTTTTGGGCATATTTACTTGGCAAAAATTAAATTTTTTTCAATTAAAAGTAAATCCTTCTCTTCTCACCATTCACACCTTCTATTTTTTCTAACAAGCCTCTTGGATGCCCCATAGTCTTACATTATCTCATCTTTATCTGTCGATGTGCCATTTTATTTTACAATTGATGTACTTTTAATTACCGTGAGCCATTTTATGTTGATAATGAGATATTGTTATTAGTGTCTATATTGTATATTTACTCATGTTATGATCAATATATGGCATTCAGTCACCTAGCTCTTGTATGTCTTTGTTTTAGTTTTGTGGTCAGTTGTTTCACTTCTTGATAAACCATGTGCCTTTGGACTAGAAGCATATTTAATTGAATTGGCTAATGTAAGTCCATCTGGATATGGGTGTGGGTTCTGCAGTATGAGAGATTAAGGGGTAATTAAGCAATGTGCGAAGTGACCTCCGGATCCTTCGCCTCACTTCGCACATGCTGTTATGCGCTCACTGATGTCCTGCACATGAACATCAGTGAACACTTTAAAGGGATTCCAGTCTTGGCGAGACCACTCGAGTCACCTCGCCAAGACTGGAATCCCTTTAAAGCGTTTGCTGATGTCCACATGCAGGACATCAGCGAGCGCATAACAGCATGTGCGAAGTGATGCGAAGGATCCAGAGGTCACTTTGCACATTGCTGAATTACCCCCTAAATCTCCAGATTCAGCATTTATCTTGTCTTATGCCCTTAATGGATCTGTATAGGTTAGGCAAGCTATTGGTTACAATGTTGGGAAAAAGTGTGTGATCTTCTTATGCTCTTTGCTATTGCTGTGCTAATGAGGCATCACAATGTAGTATATAGCCTTTCTCATGCTATTTACAAGAGTTTTCTCTTGGGAGAAATCAGTTAAGCTGCCCCTTTGCTCCGCAGTTGGTTCTGCCCACTTTAATTATGTTTTCATTGTTCTATGCCACAATTTTAATGGAATTTTGTAACGTTATACTTTGTACTACTGTCTCATATGAGATAACAGTAATGGTACATCAGGAGTGGTAAGCAGCACTTTTCAGCAAAATTAACTAAGTAAATGTGATTCGGATTCATATTAACCAGACCAAAAATATCACTACAAATTAGATGCAATCCAATGAGAACTCAATACAAACCACATACAAGCATCCACATTAAGGCTCTTTTTGCTGAACCTCATTTATGTAGAAACCAAGGATTATATGTTTATACAATGGCAAAATGAAAACGTCTCCCTTCAGTGGTACTACCCCCCCCCCCCCCCCCCCCCCCCCCCCCCCCCCCCAGACAGGGTGGAGGTATAGTGTCTAAGGGATCCTTTTATTTCAAAACTTTGTTTTTCTGCCTACCATACTAAGAATTTGGGTATGGGGAATGGCTGGGGTTTAACTGCCCTCTGGTTCTGTTGAGGGTAACAACCGTCACTTATAGCCATAGTAATTTTATCCTCGGTGGAGGAAACAATGGTATCTGGTCACAGGGATACTCAATCATCCCAACTCCACTAGACAGGTAGTTTTTGACAGCCCCACCCTTGAGCCACAGGTAAAGCACAATTACAAAGTAAAAGTGACTTACCGTGGTCAGGTGAGGGTGATCAGGCCTCAGTTTGAAAGCGGGGGGTCTCAGACTATTGTCTGGTGTGGATTCAGGACAAGCTGTTGCTTTTTACGAGGCCTGCCAGACTACGCCAAATTTTATAACCATAGACCAGTTGTTCCAAATTAATCTTAAAGTATGTGTGCACGCAGAAAGAACTTACAAACAAACAAATGTTGGTTTATTTGCCTTTCTCATACTCTGAACTGGCAGAGGGTTCTGGCCAAAATCTTTATTGTACAGGATTCATATAGACAAGAGATAAAAAAACTGGGAGTGAAATAGAGATAAGAGATACACTGGAGCCAATAAAAATATACTTGACTGTTAGTCCAGACACAGTGTACACTGCTTATTGGTGGAGTTCTGCACACACTCAGATGTCTATGTGCGGTCCACAGTTATTCAAGGAATGTAGGGGCCATTTTGGTATTGTTCTAAAGGAAAACTTAGTAGGCTAGAATAGCTTAAAGGGCAAATTACTCATAAGAAATATATGCAAATATTTATACAATAACAGCATCATAATAGAAGGGAACTTTAGGATTTCAGATATGATAATCCTATCCTTCACAGTTCCAATATGGGAAACCCTGTACAATATTAATAGGTCCCAAATGAGTCACCACAGTTGACTAACACCTTTCTTTCATTTGCCTCTATTATTTATTATGGATGTTGTTTTGATAATTTATCACATTTACCTAATTTTTAAACCTTACAATGCATATGCCCATTAAATTAATTATACGTATTTATTGACAACTGTAATATCTGGTATGGTACACCAGATTCAAATATTTAAAGAATTATCTGAATACTTCTTGTCTCTGGTTGTTATCTGTGATAAAATAGTATTAAACTGAATAACTGTACAACATGTTCAAAATAATACAATAAAACATAATTTGTAATCATTTTCCTTAGTTCTAATGTATATTGTTTTGTTTTATTATCAAAAATACAATTATATTCATGTTTTTCTTACACAGAAGCTACTTGATAATTTAACCTTGATTCCTATTTATAAGTGGGATCAAAACTTTAGCCCACCAGGTATTGCTACAATAATGTTTCAAGTATCTGCTAATAGCTACGGTCTCAGATCCTAAATCAGCCATGAAGCAATAGTGCATCCTAAAATGTATAATGAAATGGAAAAGGGGTGACCATTTGGTAAACTCCAATTTTCATTTTTAGACAAATGACCTTAATGTGGAAATTAATAGTTTGTTTACTGAAAACTACCACTCAATGGTTATTAGCTAATGTAAAAGTCAGGGTAGGCTGTTTTGACCTCTATAATAGGCGCTAGTTCTCTCTTTTATTTCTATTTAAATTAACATTTGAAATATTGAAAACATAATTAAATGAATTGTAGTTCACTCAAACAGTGCATTGAATCAAATACAAATTAAACGAATTACCAACAGACTAAAATCTCTACACACATGCACAAGCAAATAAAGGGAAATTATTAATTTATTCTTAGAACAAAACACATTGATAAATAAGTGTTATAATACATAATAATAATGTGGCAAAATTCAGAAAGCAATTAACAATATTTCTATTAATTTTATAATTTTGAACAACTCAATAAAATGTCAATTGGTCAATTTTTAGTGACATTACATATTTCAGTGTCTATAGATTACTGAATCCCCATGGGCATTTTGAATATTGCTACACTAGGGAATTCAGGATAGTCTGAAGTGAGGCGAACACTCCGCACCTCATTTCAGACTATCCTGAATTCCCCTCTTTTTGATGTTACCTTTTGCTAATAATTTTTATCTTCTTTATCAACCAAAAAAAGTGTAATAATGCACGCATGCACAGATAACCAGTGGCTCCATAATTCTCCATAAATCTCTAATTTTAAATTGACTCATCATTATTACTCAATAATAAATCTATAATATGCAATATATTTAAGGATTACTTATTTAACATACAAAGCATTATTAAAACACCTAAAACTATATTTTTTATTAATTGTTGTCATGTAGGGGAAATTTATTAAGGTCATTTTAACCTTTTTGCCACAATTTGATCTGTTTTGCTGATTTTTGACATGTTATTGCTGTTTTTTTCTTTCTTTTTGCTGCAATTTCAATTTTCCTCAATTTATGTAGTGTTGAATAAAATTTATCAATATCGAGAAATATTGATGTAATAATACCACTAAACTTCACATTACTTTCAATGGAGCTCCTTTTTCCAACAATATCAATATTGCTGAACTTTTCGTAAGGGACACAGAAAAAATGTCCCAAATCATTTCCATACCGAACAATGGGTTTTCACCACTATTAAGCAGGTATACACCTCTAAAAAAGATCATAAGGGGCAATATTGTTATTTTTGACCTAAGTAAAGGTATATCAATATCAAAATACCAGGAGAAAACATTTTACATTTTTCAATATCTCCCCTATAGGTAAGGTGAGAATAGTGTTCATGAATCACCATGTGCTGTCAACGTACATTTCTGAAATGTTATAAAAACGGTTTACTTTTTAAATTGCATTAACTTCTGACAGTGTATGCCAATCAGATGGTTTATTCTGTCAGGGTGAAAAATAAAATGCATCTTTCTATCCAATAACAAAAATGTTAAAAACTTTATACCATCAGGGCACACAGGTGACTTAAATCTAGAAAAGAATTATCATAAATATTTTGTTTCTAAATAAAACATTCTTGAAGCTTATGTCTTCCAGGTTCACTACTGCAATTACTTAGTGACTCATTTATTCTGAAGTTACTTATTAATTTACTTGATTAATGAGGATATTGTTGATTATGATGCTGAGGATGATTACATTACAGGGTCTTCATAAATTATAATGAGGTTAGGAGTGTCGTTTTGTCTTTATTCCTGTTCATTGTCCTATGACCTTTAAGAGGCACAGTTAATTAAAAGTGAAATAGTAAATTCAGGACTTTACCACCTTACAACTATTTTTCACAATTTTTGCTTCTTGATATTTTTCAGCATTTTTTAAATATAATTTTGCTAAAAGTTGTTTATCTATACTGTTATTTCCTGTACAGGTGGAAATTTTGAATATATTATTACATGTGTAGAAATATGATTACATTATTTATAACTGGTAACTGTTTGTATAATTTGTGAAAAAATGCAGATTAAACAAATGTAAAATAGAAAATAGAAATGTTTACCTTTAATAAATCTGTTTAGTTTTGGTATATATTGCTTGTTAAAATGAATCACATTTAACATCCGGGTTATGTTTAAAAGCTGAAAAACTTTTCGACTAGTTTACACTGCAGAAACAGCCTTTTTAAATCAATTTTGTCTTTCCCATATTTACAAAGCTTTGTAAAGCAAAGTTTATCACCCTAAAGTGTTTGCCTGCCTCAGGCTAACATAAACTTCCATTCCCTTTAGAGTTGGCCCTATGGCAGTGATCTGAAATGGTGCACATTATTAGAAAACATTGCACTTTCAAATAATTGATATTTAATGGTAACCTTTATTCCAACATTATTTTTTTTCAACCCTACATAAATTAATGGAATTGAAAGTACAGTTGAACAGAAATTAACTGCAGAAAATGGCATAATACTGTGAAAATGTGAAATAAACTAGGTCAGTATGAACTTTGTAAATATCCTGCAAATATATGTATCTAGTGAATGGAATATCTGCATAATCATAAAACAGAATAAAAACTTTTTAACATATGGATAATTTATATTAAAAATTATTTTATTAGAAAATTTAGAAATCTGTTTAGAAAATGCATCCTATTAATAATATATGATTGTATAACAATTTTACCTGTACAGTGACAAAAGCTGCATATGAGTAATGTATATGGGATAAAATAATGCTTTGCTAGCAATAATTTATGAAAATGTAGGAATATATTTAATGGTAAAAGACAAGTTGGTAATGATGTACAGTTTTCATCAAAATCACAATAAAAAATTTCTATAGATATATTTAGGTAAATATTACACATAAATTAACTTAAAATGAAAAGGTTAACAAATTTTTAAAAAAAATAAAATAAAATGCTACAAAAATGGAAAAGGAAACTAGGAAAAAGATAACTAGATGAAATTATTAAAATGTGCTAAATAATGAAAATTACACAAGCAAATTACACATTTTTTCTCCATAATAAGCATTCCACTATCTGTTAAATGTTAGGGGAAATCCATGTATAAAGGACTAGTAATACCAGAAAGAGAAAATGTTTAATTCCTGATTTTTATTATTTTGTTTTTTTCTTTTCCAGTTGCAGCCAACATTTATTTATTTGGATTTATAGATTACATCAGAAAAATGTATTATCTAAATTTTCATAGAAAGCAATGAGCAGAGCAAGGGTTTATTTCATTAGTGAATAAAAGAGATGGCTGCAATCATCAAAAAAAATGAACACACAGCAAAGGAAAACGGGAATTCAACATTTACATTTTACATTTCTATTATTTTTAAAACAATTGTGTTGGAATTACTGCCATGCTAGTTAAAATTGCCAGAGCCAACATTTTTGTTATGGCAGTAAGCAGGCTACTTCCTAAAAATGTAAATCCTTTCATACCACTTACAACCAAGTCGCAAATTTTAAGTGGTGGAATAATATATTTTCTATTAATTATTTCACTGCAGATATAGAAAAACAGCCTTCAATTACAAGTGGATCACTAGTAAATATTTTTTAACTGGATTAAATGATTTCACATTGTAGACTATAAATAGTGATTACATTAATTTCTGAATGAAGCTACAAGTACAACTATAGTATGTGTGTATAATTTTATTTATAAAGTGCCACAAATGTACACAGTGCTGTACAATTCAGCGATACAAGTACAATACAGACATGGGAAAAGTGCTTTAAACAATACAATTAAAATATCACAAGGATACATCACTTTAAAAGCTAGATTGCGGTTGACACAAGAGGATGGAGGTCCCTGCCCCATAGAGCTTACAGTTTAAGTGGGAGAAAGACTTATATACACAGATAGAAGGGTAATAAGAGCTGTACAATGTGTTGAGACATAAGTCAATAAATACAAAGAAATAGATCAATAAATACAGATATTAAAAATTAATAAATAAAGATAAAATAAAATATATACATAAAATCAATGCTAGTGCTCAGAAAGATAGGACTTCAGTTTGGTTTTGAACATGAAGAGGGAATGTTCCTGTTGAAGACAAAGGGGTATAGAATTCCAGATGTGGGGGAAGAGAGAGAAAAGGGTTTAAGACGAGAAAGGGCAGTATTAGTACGAGGTACGCAAAGCTGATATAAAAAGTATTTTCCAAAGGTCCTAATACAACAGTCTAGTCATGGATATAAATAAGTGTCCAAATGCATAGAATTCAGAGAGATTACATCAAATTTTGAGTTTTTTTATATTTTTCTTTTACAATTTTTACAAATTTATATATTTGCAAATGTCATTAAATAATTACTATTTTGTCTTCTATTTTATTGCCATATTTTTGTTTAGTTATTTTGATGCACATTTTGGTATATACAGTATCTTTGTCATAAACTTCCAATTTGTTATATGTGGCATATTAATCACAAAAGAAAAACATTTTTAAAAATCCCGCTTTCTCTTTTCTGATTCTATTTTTACTTTGCCAATATTGGATTTCTTCCCAATAAATTTAAGGAAAAGGCATATTTGTTAGATGAATGAAAGATTAGGCTCAATGCTTATAAATGTTTGATTCTACATTTGAGGGCTACAATTCACATTCAATTATATTATTATAGAGATTTCTATTAACACTAATAAATGTAAGGTTATGCAATATGGGAACGGAAAAGTTGAGATGATATATTCTAAATGGGAAAACACTGGACAAAACTGATATGGAAAAGGATTTGGGAATTAGCTGATAATAAACTTCAATATAGCAATTGCTGTCAAGCATCAGCTGCCAAAGCAAATTGGATCATAGGGTGCATCAAAAGGGGCCTAGATGTAAATGACAAGAACATAATTATACTGCTTTGCAAATCTCTTGCCATATCACACTTGAATTGGTGTGCAGTTTTGGACACCAGTGTATAAGAAAATGTACTTGATCTTGAGCAGGTTTAAAGGATGGCTACTAAATTAAAGGAATGAGCAAAATAGAGTATCATACATGATTATCAAAACAGGGATTGTTTAGCCTAGAATAAAGAAGATTAAGAGGTGACCTAAGCCTCTGGATCAACATTGCAGAAAAATAGGCTGAATTGGATAGTTTGTTACTATTACAAACCGGATTCCAAAAAAGTTGGAACACTAAACAAATTGTGAATAAAAACTGAATGCAATGATGTGGAGATGGCAAATGTCAATATTTTATTCGAAATAGAACATAGATGATGGATCAAAAGTTTAATCTGAGTAAATGTAACATTTTAAAGGAAAAATATGTTGATTCAAAATTTCAGTGTCAACAAATCCCAAAAAAGTTGGGACAAGTAGCAATAAGTGGCTGGAAAAAGGAAATTGAGCATATAACGAACAGCTGGAAGAGCAATTAACACTAAGTAGGTCAATTGACAACATAATCAGGTATAAAAAGAGCTTCTCAGAGTGTCAGTGTCTCTCTGAAGCCAAGATGGTAAGAGGATCTCCAATTCTACCATTGTTGGGCAGAAAGATAGTGCAGCAATACCAGAATGGTGTTAAACAGCATAAAATAGCAAAGACTTTTAAGTTATCATCATCAACCATGCATAACATCATCAAAAAATTCAGAGAATCTGGAACAATTGCTGTGCGTAAGGGTCAAGGCCATAAAACTCTACTGGATGCTCATGATCTTCGGGCCCTTAAACGTCACTGCACCTCAAACAGGAATGCCACTGTCAAGGAAATAACAGAATGGGCTCAGGAATACTTCCAGAAAGCATTGTCAGTGAACACAATCCATTGTGCCATCCCACATTGCCAGCTGAAACTCTACAGTGCAAAGAGGAAGCCATTTCTAAGCAAGCTCCACAAGCTTAAACTTTTGCACTGGGCCAGGGGTCTTTTAAAATGGAGTGTGGCAAAAAGGAGGCCATTCTGTGGTCAGATGAGTCATGAATTGAGGTTCTATTTGGAACACTGGGACACCATGTCATCCGGACCAGAGAGGACAAGATTAACCCAAGTTGTTATCAACGCTCCTTTCAGAAACCTGCATCACTGATGGTATGGGGTTGCATGAGTGCTTGTGGCATGGGCATCTTGCATGTCTGGAAAGGCACCATTAATGCAGAGAACTATATTCAAGTTCTAGAACAACATATGCTCCCATCTAGATGTCATCTTTTTGAGGGAAGACTCTGCATTTTTCAACAAGATAATGCCAGACCACATTCTGCAGCAATCACAACATCATGGCTACATAGGAGAAGGATCCGGGTACTGAAATGGCCAGCCTGCAGTCCAGATCTTTCACCTATAGAGAACATTTGGCGCATCATAAAGAGGAAGGTGCGACAAAGAAGGCCCAAGATGATTGAATAGTTAGATCTCGCCTGTATTAGACATGAATGGGAGAGCATTCCTATTTCTAAACTTGAGAAACTGGTCTCCACTGTCCCCAGATGTCTGTTGAGTGTTGTAAGAAGAAGGGGGGATGCCACACAGTGGTAAAAAATGACCTTGTCCTAACTTTTTTGGGATTTGTTGACGCCATGAAATTTTGAAACAACATATTTTTCCCTTAAAATTATACATTCTCTCAGCTTAAACTTTTGATCTGTGATTTTTGTTCTATTCTCAATAAAATATTAGATGTTGGCACCTTCACATCATTGCATTCAGTTTTTATTCACAATTTGTTTCATTTCCCAACTTTTTTGGAATCCAGTTTGTATATACAGTATGAAAAAGGAAACAGGAAGTGAATCCTGGAGTTTAGTACCTATAGGTCCTGTATTTGTGCAACTTGCAAGTGTTGACCGTGTATGATGTCTGTGGAATTATATTACAGATGATGTTAAAGTAAATAGTGAACTGCTTCTCTTAATCGTTTGTCATTTTATTTATTCCTTATATTTAAAAAAAAGTTATATAAAATTAAACAGATAAAATGAAGAAGTGATTTAACATCACGTACAGTGGATTATGTTTTTTTTTTTTTTCAAATATTTCTTTATTGCGACTTACAATTCT
>WMED01009450.1:3540-16031 GCA_019650415.1 Pipa parva | reverse complement strand
ATAAGTGCAAACCACTGAGATGCAGGAAACTTTCTGGACTTCTTCAGGAGAATCTAGATTCGCTGAGTCGCTGGACTCAAACCCAGAACCCAGTGCTATAAGTGCAAACCACTGAGCCACTGGAAACTTTCTGGATTTCACCAGGAGAATCTGGATTTGCTGAGTCGCTGGACTCAAACCCAGAACCCAGTGCTATAAGTGCAAACCACTGAGATGCAGGAAACTTTCTGGACTTCTTCAGGAGAATCTAGATTTGCTGAGCCGCTGGACTCAAACCCAGCATCCAGTGTTGTAAGTGCAAACCACTGAGCCACCGGCCGGAAACTTTCTGGATTTCACCGGGAGAATCTGGATTTGCTGAGTCACTGGAAAAAAACCCAGAACCCAGTGCTATAAGTGCAAACCACTGAGCCACTGGAAACTTTCTGGATTTCACCAGGAGAATCTGGATTTGCTGAGTCACTGGACTCAAACCCAAGACCCAGTGTTGTAAGTGCAAACCACTGAGATGCAGGAAACCTCTGGATTGCAGCAGGAGAACCTTGATTTGCTGAGTCAATCTGTAGGATCTCCAAGTAAGGTAGACAATGTTCAGACCACCTCTTTATTGGTTACCCAGCACTGCTCTCAATTCCTTACAGAATTCCGCTGTTCCTGCCCTAGCATGATGCAAATCTCGTCAACAAGGTCTGAACATGAGCTCATGCCCAGTCCTGCTGCTTCTTTTCTTAAGGCCCTTCCTCTCCTTAAGCTGCTTTATAATGCTCATTATTGTCTATGCTGCAAAACAAAATCTGTGTCCCCTAAGATCTAATTTTTGGACAATCTGATTGGAGGAACCTCGGGCCCTCTGCTTTGTACTTGAGGGATGTTTGGTCTTCCTCTCTCTACCTGTAGTTGAATCCCAGCCTAGCCTGCAATTGAAATATGCTGTAATAAAACAGATCAGGCATTTTGATCATACCACTATGTCCCTTCCAAAAACCTCCCACCCCCTAACTTAGCCAAGAGTGGGCGCCCTATTCCAAAAACGAAGTTGACCCCATAACCCAAGTACACTTACCAACTTAAATGTAATACTAGTTGCTGAGATGAAAATAAATATTACCACTAGCTTCCTAAAGCAAAAATAAAATTTCTGCAAACCATTTTCATTTCTTTTTTCCTTTGCTATCTCTTCTGCTTTTATTGATCTACCATTCACCTCTTTGTATTTAGGTTTGACAGCTCCATTCTTGATTGGTTGAATTAACTGGTAGTCACGGTGAATTACGTTCCCCCCACTCTGCTATTGTCTCTGCTTTTATTAGCCCACCAATCACCTCTTTGTGTCTAGGTTTGACAGCTCTTGTCGTGATTGGTTGAATGAACTGATTATCAGGGTGAAATACCCCCCACTTAGCTATTTTCTCTGCTTTTATTGGTCCATCAATCAGTTCTTTGTATTCAGTTTTGACAACTCCTTACGTGATTGGTTAAATTAACTGGTAGTCATGGTGAAATACACCCCCTCCTTGCTATAGTCTCTGCTTTTATTGGTCCACCAATCAACCACTTTGTAGCTAGTTTTGACAGCTCCTTCCTTGATTGGTTGAATTAACTAGTAGTCAGAATGAAATACATCCAATATCAGCATTTACGTGGCATTTATTGCTGAGGGAGAAACCAAAATATGATTACAAATAGTGGCCCCTGGGAGTAATAATATCTTGTTTTTATTATTATTAATATCTGCTTTATATTCCAAAGGTTTGGTATAATAATGATGTCATAAATGACGCATGAATCAGATATGCTTATTATAAACAGATCATAAATAAACGAAACAAACAAAAAAATAAATAAAAATAAGCTAATACACACAACATTAACTATAATAGTCTTATTATATGGTGTGTGTCTGCCGGAATGCACAGTAGTAAAAATACAATAAAAAAAAAAAAAACCATTAGGTCTTTATTAAAAAGCCAGTCTTGTATATGCAGTATCATCTATTTCAAGTAGTGCTACCTGCAGTTTATCCACAGCAATAACAATAAAACTGCTTTTCCCTTGCACATGCAATCGCTAATTAGTTACTGGAAATAAAGCCAAATTATTTAGTCAGGAGTTTGGTTCCCCCCCCCCAATAATGAGTTAGATTAAAGTAACCGCTAGCTCTTTGAGGGAGCTGGGAATTTTGCTTATTGGTTGTTATTGTTGAAAAGTATTCTGGGAAGCCGTAATATTTCATTGTGTATAAGATTTATTGTAACGGCGCAATCTAATGCTACATTGTACGCAGAGGTGCGGTTTTGTGCTGGTTCAACATTAGTTGTATTGATTTTCAAGTATTTGTGACACTGATATATATATATATATATATATATATATAAAATCAATAATCAACAATAAGGAACGTTCTACTGTGTTGCATATTAATAGGTTATTTTTGCTAAGCAAATCTTGTAGGGTTTTTTGGGGTTTTTTTTAAAGGGAAAATACACCTTGCTGGTTTTTTGTTGCTGTTTTTTTATTATTTCTGCAAATTAAATGGAACAGACCAGTAATGAACAGCGGTAAACAGATTCCTGCAACATTTTAGTTAAAAGAATCAATTTCCAGGTTTATAAAGATGTACGTGGCAAAGCATACCCCTTAGCCCCACTATAAGCTCCTAGAACCGGAATATTTATAAAGCAGAGCAGTTTGATTTAACCTCATAGGAACATGTGTGAAGCCATGAAGTGTCCCTACCAGGAAGATAACTGTAGATCATTGGTGGTAACATTACCCTAGAAACTGGCAACCCTTCTCTAAAAGCAAAGATATCCCTGTGACTGCCTGGTACCACCCCTACACAAAGTCATGGTGGGCAGTTATGGGAAATTTCATTTTAAAACATGTTCCCACTGGACACCATCAATGGGGTAATTACTCAAGAACAGCATCAAACAGCAAATTCATGACGGATAGCCATAAGGGATTTCCTTCTATAATGGTTCGGGACCTTTTAAAAACACCACTTGCTACACTTGAAAAACATCTATATATTTTCCTAACATGCAATCATGTTTCTGTTTAGTTTCCCAACGATTACATCCTGAATTTCCTAGCTGTTCCAGATGCCAAAGCACGCAAGAAAATCTCAGCTACATCTGTTATCTGCAATGAGTGAAGGAAGGAAGGAATTGCAGAAAGATAAATATAACCTAGGAGGTAATAAAATTAAAAAGTCAATACAAGTAATACCGATATATTAGAAAAAGATTTTAACTTTACCTTTAACTTTAATGTTGTAATTGAACTGCACAAAGAGCTTATTTTTGTAATAGTAGTAGGTCATTCGCTTTTCTTTTTTTTTTTTGCTAATTGTACATCAATGACGAGGATAATTTAGAAAAAATGAATCTTTTGCCAGCAGTCCCCCTGTCTATACCAATATGAGTCCAGGGCTAAAATCTGCACTAGATTCTGTACAACCCACACACTTAAATGGTGAAGATCTCAAATAAAATATTAAGCTGAGTTCCGAGGGGAAGGGGAGAGCTCTGGGGTCATCAATCCCTACCCAATAGCAAGTATTGTTTTATAACAGGTGAAAGCGATTTTTTAAGAAGCATATTTGGAGATAATATTCTATCCAAGCTTGCCATATCACTGAAACTGTCATGTTATCCTTCATCTCACTTCTCATATGAATTCTAATTTTCTAAGGAGTATTGGTTGGCTCACCAGAACACAGGGAAAACTCTTGGTGGATCCAGGCCTAAGTGGGCCCTTCTGGAATTTCAGACTGGATCATCATGGATAAGGTAATGAAATGAAGATGAGAATGAAGAGGCAAAACACTCTTTTGCTTAGTGGGCCCTGGATCTCTTGTTTCCTTTTGAGCCCCTGTTCTCTAATTTACTGGTGGGTCCCTGATCTCTTGTTTCCTGGTGGGTCTCTGATCTCTTTTTTCTTGATGAGTCCCTGATCACTTGTTTCCTGGTGGTCCCTGATCACTTGTTTCCTGGTGGTCCCTGATCTCTTGTTTCCCAGTGGAACCCTGACCTATTGTTTCCTGGTGGTCCCAGATCACTTGTTTCCTGGAGGTCCCTGAAGTGATGCAAAGAGCTCCATAGAGTCCAGATGACCCACAATTGACCCACCCTTTCTTTCTTTGCTGACGACTTGAGGGTTTGAAGGTCCCCAGTGAAGTCGTCTGAACAAATTCAATTTTCCTTAGGACCCTCAGTCGAAATATATATGATGAGAACGTATAAGGAGTGTCGATGATGAATGAGCACAGCTGATGCATGACAGGGAATAAGGGAAATGAAGTGGCAGATGTAGGTGTAGTTTATAAGTCATGGAGAAATCTTCTTCCTAGGAAATTCTAAATGGCAATATGTTTGTGCTTCCAGTCGATGCACATCAACAAATTCATTTTACAGTCAAGACTCGGATATTGAAATCCAACAGTCTGGACTGTTTCAATTCACCGACTTTGACTTCTACCGCAATGAGAAGCAAATAAGAAACAGAGTCTCCAGTGCTATATGTAAACCTAATTTGCTAGAGCAGCCAACAGGGAAACAAAGAAATAATTTAGTTTGCTCCAACCTGATCTGTGCTTCTGTAATCAAATGATGAGCGGAAATGTAAGATCCTCCAGTGTAATACGCAGTACCACTATATAGCAGTATAAACAATGCAAGTGCTTCAGAGAAGATTGAAATCTGTTTGTAATGTGTTTATGGAGCTTTGGAAATCCGGAGATAATTAATATCATCCCAGGATCTTCCAATTATCCTCTCTTGTTTCTACCACATTGGTGAACAGCTGAGTATTGTTTTTCTGTGACTGATGTGGAGTTTAAATTGCTATGTAGGGTACAGTATTAGTACATGCAGAAATGCATTTTACTGACTTAGCTTGTATCGCATTGATACCAGACGAAAACAAACCCACGGGCCTTTACCATGGTAAACTACCTCCGGTTGTATTTTCTAGAAATGGCCACACAAGTTAAGTCAATGGAGAGTGGCGCTAAGTGGTGAATAATGCATGTAGAGAAATGTCAAAGTGTAGATTTACCCTTATAAGTACCAGCAGCACAGTTAATTTTAAACACCAGGCTGCACTGAAGATGGTAGTCCCCGCAACTTATGGCAGACCTAGGGGCTTATTTATCAAAGTGAGAATTCAACTGTCAAAGTGAATGTGCATCACTTTGGGTTGCTAAGCGGCGGATTCCCATAGCGAAGCAAACAGTGTTAGGCGCGGTTTCTTGCATAGTGCGGCGTAGTCAGTTGAACAGTAGGAGCCTTGCCATCAACCCCCTAGTTTGCCACTTTGATGTGGCAAAGTACAACTGGCGAATTCGACATAAAATCCCTTGCCAAATTTGAGGAGCTCTGAATTCTGCGACTGTTGTAGCATCCGAATTGGATGCGAATTTGCAACACATTGCAGAGCTATTGACAGAGTTAATTAAGCGTCGTTTCGTGCAAGCGGTTAAACTTCGACAAAAATGGTCTTTGCCAATTCTATTGCGGTTTAACATTTACATCAGAAATTGTGTGATGCTGCCCTTAAATTGATCTACATTTCGACAACAAACATATTAAAATGACATTCAAGGTGAACATTCCTTATAATCCCTCATCCTGATTGGATGAGTCATAAATTAATATTAACGTCCAAGCAGATTCATTGGCTGCGCAGATGTTCCATTGTACAGCACCTGGGGGGATTGTCAACAAAACAATTCATGCATTCAACTGTGTCTGCATACAAGTCTGTACAAGCCATTGGCTTCACTTGTCACAGTATCACATATACTCACAGTCTCAGTTTAAAGCTGGTGCTGCCCAGACAATGGGAGTAGGGGGGTAATGTTGAAAGAATCCCATGTTAAAGGACCAGTAACACCAAAAAGAAATTACAATATCCATTATTCGCAAATTCCCATATTAAACTATAAATATATTATAAAATGCTTACGATAGCACATGCGGTATTTTAAATAAGATTTTTGCTGAACGATACCTTTCATGTTTAATATGTTTCATGCAGTGGTAATCTAAGACAGTTTTTGTGCAGATTTTATTGTTTTTTTTTTTATATCTGGGACTCAACATATACAAACCTAGAGTTTCTCTCCTGGAGGATTTTACTGTAAATGCAGGGCTGGCTCTAGTGCTGGGCGATGTGGGCGACTACCCAGGGCGCAATCTATTTGAGAGGTGCTGTCGCCCACATCGCCCACCGCAGGCTTACCTCCTCCAGTGTTCCAGAGACGCTCCTCCTCTGAGCGCTGCTCCACAATGAGGTCGCATTCCACTTACCTCATTGTGGAGCGGTGCTCAGAGGAGGAGCGTCGCGGAGGGGTGGTTCGGCCAGGGCACCTATAGGCCAGAACCGCCCCTGTGTAAATGTAAGGGGCCTCATTGATAAACCTCGAGAAGGTCGAAATTGACTCTCTCGAGCTTTTATAAATTTTGCCCTTAGAGAGAGAATACTGGCTCAGATTTCAGATTAAAAGCTTCAGGTTTGGAAAGGTTCATTTGAAATACAGCAACCACCATGAAATAAATCAAATCGTGCAGAGAATATAAGGGCCTGTCATCAAGTGATGTCATAATGCACATATATAAAATGACATCAGACCAGAGCTTGCTGTTCAATCTCAAGGACAAAGGCAATTTACTGGGTCCCACATGTTCGTAATATTTTAAGCGTTTCCTCCGATATGATTACTTTTCTGTTTTCAGAGCTTGAATTATATCACACACTGTAAAAAAAAGGTTTCCTTTCCAACATTTGTGCTGCCAAGACGTTAGCGATGTCAGCGAGACCAACCAAAAAATTCACATATTTTAAATTTGAGCAGGAATAATAAATACATATAAAAAAAAAAAAAAAAAAAAGCAGAATTTATAAGAGGACCAGCACGTTCTAAATTGGCTGAATTTACATCTTTAGAACACAAGAGGGTATTGTTTTTTTTCGGTTATGTTTTGCAAGGGGAGCTTTACAGACTTAATAATAGAGTTCTGAAAACATCATAAAGTTCTGTGTGGTTTCTCTTTTTGATTAAATGAATGTCACGTGAGACATGCTTTATTAGAAACATGTATGGTCTGGTTTACAAACATCAGCTACGACTGCTGGTTACCTACAGACCAGTCTACATCAAGCCGGCCTTTGGGGTCTGGGACCTGTGAAAGCTGCCCTTTATTGGTTTAAAACCTGAACCTTGCGAGTAAACGACGCCCACTGCTGGATAAAATTCTGCACTATTGTAAGAAACATTGATGGGGCTTATTCATTAAAGTGAGAATTCAACCGTCAAAGTGTATTTGCTATGCCTTATTAGCTAAACAACAGATTCCATTAGCGAACAACACTGTAGTGCAGCATAGGAGCTCTGCCATCAATCCCCTAATCATGGGCGTCCAGAGACCTCTTTCTAAGGGAGGGGGCGGGTATTTGAATTCATGACGTCACAGTTACGTGGCGCACCAGGACCAATTAGGATCTCCCAATGACAGGATGACTTCCAATGCATCCCTCTTGCCCAACAAAGCCATGGGCTTTTGGCCTCCCTCGTACCACCCTGTGGACGCCCATGCCTCACACTGCGAACATTAATGCACTTAATCAATCTTTACAGGTAGTGCAGTTGTAAAACAGTCAATTCATTCACTCCTCCACAATTGGCAGATACCCTTCTGTTTAGATTGGGTACAGTGTTCTGAACTGAACAGCATGAACTGTGCTTTAATTACCCGGCACCGATGCTTATTTCACAGCGCAAGCTGACACAGAAGCCAGCATGAAGCTCCTCCTACTTGGTTACACTGGCGGTGAAATATGGTTTAAACGTCATCACGTCCATTCCGGGGGCCAATGAGAATACTCCCTGCAATGAGCATGACGATGTGTGAGGCCGGTGAACCAAGTGGGAAGAGTTTCGCGCTGGCTTCTGTGTCAGCCTGTGCGCTGTGAAGTCAGCATCGGGTGCTGGGAAATTACAGCACAATTCATGCTGTGACTGTAACAATTCATCTCAATATAATGTAACTTTTTTAATAATGTCTTTTCTTTTTTTAGGTCTCCTTTAATTATAAAGGGATAAGATTGAGATGGTAAGGGGGTGTGACTGACCCGAAGGGGGTGGGGTCATGATGGGAAGGGGTCAATACTACTTTCTTTGGATTTGAAAAAAAGCAATATTAAATGAAAATTGCCCGGTGCAAATACTGTAAATTAAAATTACAAGTCCTCTCCTTGTTTTAAAGTGCGGCGGGTCTCAATGAAATTCGCATAGATTTTTTTTTTTCTTTTTAATGCAAAGTTTCTCTCACTCCTTTTGAATTATTCATTTAGGGTATGATTTGTAAAGCAATTTACTTCTATTATACATTCTCTTTCATCCGCAGTAGGTGGATGGAGGGTAGTGATGTCATCAAATGCCTTGTAATTAACATCACGCGGAATTTTAACAATCAGGAATGTCAGTGATTGTCATCTGGGGGATGTAGTGTATAGCTCGAACCAGCTGCAGAAATGCGAGTTCTGCATCCCTAGAGAGATTGATTTATGGATTCCTACATCATGCAACAGATTCCTCTCCAAAGGTTAATACTGAAAAATACACCCTATTCTTTTTAAAGACGCAGTCATATTATCTTTCCTTAATATGATTTTTTTTTAAATAAATGGCCGTAATACAGAAATACTTGCCCGTGCGCGCGCAAAGTGCTCCGTAAGTCTGCGACTGTCGTAAGCACCTGAATTAGCCGCTGATTTTGTTTTCTGAAGATCGGGAATTAATGTGAATTTGGACCTTTACGTGATTTTCATGAATGAGCCCCATGGAGTAGAAATGAGACTGTTACTAACATCATTTGAAGGCAAGATGCTCCAGTCATTTAATTTGCTCAGTAGCTGCTTATGCATAATTGCATCTTGATGCAATTCTCCTAAACAGGGAGTGCTTAAAGGAGAACTGTAGTCATCTTTACATACACAGTACTGTACCTTAGTGAGAAGAGTTTCTCCCCAGTAGATGTTTCATGTGACGCAGAATGATTGAGTAGGCAGCACCTGATAAACTCCTGCACCAGGAAATGTGTGCGTGACGTGTACTAGCCAGTTTTCCATGAAAAGGTTCCCTCCACCGGACATTTTTTCCCTACTTACTACATGTGTACAAGTCAGCTTTCCCTCTGTAATCTCCTGCATTCCAACTTAATTTATGCCGCCAAAAGGCTGACCTTTGCCTGCTTAACCAATAGCAGTCAGGCAGCTTTTTCTTCTCATGTTGCTTGACTAGCAGAACAGAAAGAGGGAGGGGGAAATGTCAGCTCTCAGGAAAACTAATTAAGGGAAACAAATGGCAAGTATTATTTCTTCCCTAAACATTTTTTTAAAGGAGTTTTATATATATGTGTGCAGTTATATCAGTACTATAGTTCCCCTTTAATCAGTGCATGGTAGTATTACTAATTATAGTTTTAATGCAGCTGGTAAGCGTCTTCCTAATCACGCACAAGCGGCAGATTTAAAGGAATAAGCTTCTCATATTTCATTAACATTATTATTTGTTTAATACCAGATTCTTGCGTATCTGTGTTTGGACTTGATCCCATTGATGTTCCTGCTGTTATTGCATCCGATCCTCGCTTACCTTCCTCGCCAATGGCAACTCGTTTAGGTAAGCGAAAGTGAAAATATCGATTTGCTGTGATAGACAAAAGCACGAGAAGCAATTTGTTTAAAAAAAAAAAAAAAAAAGAATGTTTATTGATTAATTACGGCTGATACGTTTCTAAGTAGCGCAGGGAAATTGTTCTAACAGAATTCCACAGAGATCAGCTAAATGTAAGTCTTACGGTGTAGGATTTGTGGTACAGCATCTTCCTTCCAGATTATGTTTTGCAGGTTATAGGCAGTCGTATATCCTACAGATGTGGCATATTGCCCAGAATCCATTGAGACTCCTCCGTTACTCTTATAGGTACAAAACTGTACCTGGAAAGTGTACCGATAATTAGAATTCAGATCTGTGTTGTTTATTTTTACATAGCGTTCTGTGGTAACATTTTAGAAGATTTAGCAAAACATCAGGGGAATTCATTAACAGCGCAATCATTTACTGAGCTTTAATTACCTATAGCGACCAATCGGAGCTTGCCTTACATATCTCTACCACCATAATTCCAGTGAATGCTAGCAGACGATTGGTTTCTATGGGTTCCAAGACCTCAGTAAGCAGATGCCCCATTTATGAACTTGACTTGGCTGCTAGGTTTTATCTGGTGACTTCTGAACATGGCATTGAGGGACAACAAAGTGGTTGAAGGAAATCAAATACTCCCATATCTAACATAACTGTTCGCCCACCCACCAAATGTGACAGAAATTGAGTCATACACTCCCTTGCACACAAATATAGCCACACTGACCACATCCCCATTAAAAGACAAGTAACCCTTAATAATAAAAATTTGGATTGTATTGGCACGGCAGTTATTCAAATACAGAACTTGTTAAAATGCTCTCTTTAAACTTTAATTCATGAAGTCTATTGCTTCCTATCTGTTTTTATCTTTACTGATAGCAGCCATGTTGTTAAACAAACCTCACCCAGTCCTATTGTTTTCTATGGCGCTAGAGATAACACATATACAGGAAGTGCCCCCAGAAGCCCGATTTTTAAAGCTAAATATCTTACTTTATAGACATAATTTAGAATGTTTGGAGGCACAGATTGAATATATATATTAACTATAAATGCATTTGAGGAATTTCTAAATTTTGGTGTTATTGTTCTTTTAAGAGGTTACGGACTCCCCAGTATTCACCCACTAACATTGACCCTCGATATTGTGCTGTAATTGTGTATAATGTTAAAATTTTTTCACCTTTTAAGTCTCCCCACTCCCATCTAATACTATGAGCCTTATTCACCATTGTGCGAAGTGAGCCGCGAAGCCTTCGGCTCACTTCGCAAATGGTATTATGTGCTCGCTGATGTCCTGCACGCGGACATCAGCGAGCGCATTAAAGGGATTTCAGTCCCGGCGAGGAGACTCGAGTGTTCTCGCCGAGACTGAAATCCCTTTAATGCGCTTGCTGATGTCCACATGCAGGACATCAGCGGGCGCATAACATCATGTGCGAAGTGAGCCGAAGGCTTCGCGGCTCACTTCGCACAATGGTGAATTAGGCTCTGAAAGAGAAATATCATACAAAGGGCTGAAACTGAATACGATAGTTGTTTAGTGTTTATTCCCTCCCCTGGAATTTAGTGAATTTTCACCATATATACAAGGAACACCTCGGGCAATAAGAGATAAAATCACAAGTCTTCTGTTACAGTTACAAGCCACATTGTATTGTGCCGTCATTGCCTGAGAACGCAGATGTCTGTAGGCAAGCCTGGACGCTGTTTCATATTCCCACGATGATGTACAATTTGCTCATCTCGGCTTGGTAATGATAAGTACCGGAGTGGGAGAGAAGCAAGCATCCCAGGAATTTATAGGGAGTGGGTACACCCACTGTTTAGCAATGAGAGAAAGGATCTCTCTATCCACTCACATCCACAAAAGCTATTCACCGCTGCAGATACACAATATATATCATGTACAGTATATAGTATTGCTTGAAGATTTGATAAAGGGAGGACGGACCTCTTGAAAGCTTGTCCATTTAAACTGACCGTTATTCCAATAAAAAAAGATATCACCAAGTATTGCAATACTTATATATATATATAGTAGGATAGAGTGATTGTGTTAGTCGGCAGATGCAAAAAAGTGAGTATTGCAACACTTGGTGATGCCTTTTTTATTGAACTAACGGTCAGTTTAAATAGATGAGCTTTCAAGAGGTCTGTCCTCCCTTTATCAAATCTTCAAGCAATACTCCTTGACTTGATAAAGGGAGGACAGACTTCCTGAAAGACTTGTCTATTTAAACTGACTGTTTGTTCAATAAAAAAAGGTATCACCAAGTACCACAGCACTCACTTTCCCCCACCCCATATACATATACACACATATATACTGTATATATATATATATATATATATATATATATATATATATATATATATATATATATATATATATATATATATTTATATTAGGATAGAGTGGTCGAACCAGGTGCAAAAAAAAGAGCAATGTAACACCTGGCGAAACCCTTTCAATTGAACCAACAATCTTTTCAAATAGACGAGCATTTGAGAAGTCTGTCCTCTCATCAAGTCACAAGCAGTGCTATGCAATATACAAGCAATACTAAGTTCAGTTAAAAAGATACTGTATTATAGTAGAATAAACAGAGTGACATTGTGGGCGAAATTTATTAAATGCGGAATTTTTACCGCACGATCGGAATTCGGATCGCATGATGGGAATTAAGATCGATTTACGATCGGAATTTAACTTCGAGCGATCGTTTCGCCCTTAATAAATTTTTCCCTAGAGTAAATATTGTCAGGAGTCGGG
>WMED01009449.1:0-16303 GCA_019650415.1 Pipa parva | reverse complement strand
GATAGTGTGATAGTGTTATAGTGGTAGTGCGATAGTGTGATAGTGTGATAGTGGTAGTGCAATAGTGTGATAGTGTGATAGTGGTAGTGTTATAGTGATAGTGTGATAGTGGTAGTGCGATAGTGTGATAGTGTGATAGTGGTAGTGTTATAGTGATAGTGTGATAGTGGTAGTGTTATAGTGATAGTGCGATAGTGGTAGTGTTATAGTGATAGTACGATAGTGGTAGTGTTATAGTGATAGTACGATAGTGTGATAGTGTGATAGTGGTAGTGTTATAGTGATAGTACGATAGTGTGATAGTGTGATAGTGGTAGTGCGATAGTGTGATAGTGGTAGTGTTATAGTGATAGTGTGATAGTGGTAGTGTTATAGTGATAGTGTGATAGTGGTAGTGTTATAGTGATAGTACGATAGTGGTAGTGTTATAGTGGTAGTACGATAGTGTGATAGTGTTATAGTGGTAGTGCGATAGTGTGATAGTGTTATAGTGGTAGTGCAATAGTGTGATAGTGTGATAGTGGTAGTGTTATAGTGATAGTGTTATAGTGGTAGTGCAATAGTGTGATAGTGTGATAGTGAACTGGAACAGACCAATTACTGGCAATAAATATAGACTTACAGGAACAGACCAAATGCAGTAGGGGCTGAAAAGTAGCATGGAAGGAGGAAGGAAAGCAGCAGGGAAGGGGGGGGGCAGCAGGGGAAGGAAAGCAGCAGGGAAGGGGACAGGGAAAACTTTACCTTTAAGAATTTTTTCTTTTGCAGCACATCCTAATGAAATGGTCTGCGCTTGCCTATGGGGATTATATAGGGCCAAGGGGGAGCGCTGGAGGATGACATCCTAATAGGAGCGCTGAGGAGTAAGACGCCTGCACTCTGCTAGTACTTCTATGCAGAGGTGACAATGATCTGATTCTAATCCCCTGAGCACCCAGACAGAGCAGCGCACAGAGGATAAGAATCAGATCATCGGGCGACACTGCATAGAAGCACTACTAGCCTACTAAGCGGTGCAGCAGAATGAGGTGCGAATTCGACTGTCGAATTCTCAAACAGCAGATTCCCATAGCAAATCCGCGACAATTTCCCCATTTTAAAGTCGCAACAATTTTTTAAAGTTACTCTGAGAGACTGAGAGTGGGATTATGCAGGTGTCAGTCATCAAGGACTGGGGGGGGGGAGCGATTTCATTACTCCGCCTATGGCGCAAAAAAACCTTGGCCTGGCCCTGCGAGAATGTCATTGGCACTAACTAAAAGAATTATAGAGAAGTACATTTACAAGAAAATTTTCTTTAATTCTCCACACAACTGAAATGATTGTTCCCTTCATTTATTCTAGGCACAGTTGCACACAATTCTTGAGGAAACTTGGAAGGGAGGTTGTTACAAAGATCTTAGAGAACTAATCACAAATGTTCTGTTGATATAAGGTTACTCAAATCCTTCTGTCTCTTTATGTAATCCTGATGATGTTGAAATCAGGTCACTGTGGAGATCACATCATCATTTCCGTGACTCCTTGTTCTTCTTTACTCAAAGATAGTTCGAGATCATTGTTTTTCTGCAGAATTGATTTGGACCCAATCAAAAGCCTCCCTGATACACTACATAATGGATAAGTATCTGCTATTTATTTATCTTCAGCTACTTTTACTGACATGCATCCCCAAACTTGCAAGAAACCTTGCTTGTAGGCAAATATTATTGTGCCACTTTCTTGCCCTTTGGCAAACTAAATTGCCATCCGTAACAGGTTTGCTTCCAGAGAACACTTGCCACTATTTTGCTACATTCCAGTTTCTATATTTTTGTGTATAGTTGTTGAGTCACTTGTCCTTGTTTCCACATCAAATGTATTCTTATTCCCCACACTTCTTACTAGAAAACCACTTCTGGCCAGACTTCTCCAGATATTAGTCCTAGTATACTTGACTGACCAGTGCATGTACGGTCCTCAAGGTTCATTATGATGCTTCCAAACAGCTTGAACATCTTGATCTGCATATGAAAATTATGATTATTGTTACCTCTTTTGTATAATTAGTTAATCATACACCTGACTATAATCCTTCAAAATTCCTGACTTAGTGCAAGTGTCCCTAGAACAATTGGTGCTGATTTGAAGACAGAGGTTGGTCACAATAATTTTTTGCTCATTCCATTTGCATTTTCAGATTGATAAAAGTAAACTACAGTATATGCTCATATATTTTTGAAAAACACATTCATACCACATGCCCACACACACACACAAACACACACACACACACACACACACAAACACTGCAAAGCGTTTGATAAATCACTACAAAATCAAAATGAAGAAGCATAAAGAATTGCACTTAGATCCAAATGTGAGATAAAAACACTTTGTCATTCTAGAAAATACACTAAAGAGTAGAAAGACTGATTTGAATTACTAAAATAGGGTGTACCCTGAGCAACAAGACTAATGAGAACCATGAGATGTTCCAGGATGAAATATTATAGCCACGATTATAAAGCTGCTTGTCATGAACTGTTGTCATATGAACAAATGAGATAAACTGTAACCATTAATCAAAACACTAGTGACTATCGGTGAAACAGGCAGCTATGTGACTTTCTATTGTAAAATTAATTATGTGGAATTTGCTTTTTGTTATGATAATGCTGTTATGAATTTCCTAGTGGTGAGTGGTTGTCCCTGCAATAATTACAAGCAAGCAGTAGATACGGTAGTTTGGCTTTTACAGAAGACAGAATGGGGCAAAAGATTCAGAAGGGCAGGAAATAGGTTAAGGAAAGTGAGTGACGAGGGAAACACTGGGACTGAAACAAAGGTTAATTACAAACATGATTCGCTACATGTATTGAACTCATTAATTAGAGATGAAAATGCAACAATTAAAAGCTGGAATAAGCAGAATTAAAACTTATTTTTAAGATATATTTATTACACTTGTATTGTGCAAGGCACTTTTCCCATGTCTGTATTGAATTTGTGTTGCTGAATTGTACAGCTATGTGTAAATTTGTGGCGCTTTATAAATAAAATTATACATATACATATATAAAGTATAAATCTGTCATTTCAATAAATTCTACACTTTCACAGTAACACACGTAACATTCCAGTAAATGTATTTTTTTCCCTATATAATGTTGCATAAGAATATAACAATATTTTACTTTCATACTACTGAAATGTCATATATTCCTCCCAGCACAGTGTGCATTGTGTAGTATGCAGTGCAAAGTGTGGACCATTATAACTCCTACCAATGGACCCTGCAGTGAAGTATAATTTTTTTTGACTGTGTTATTAAATTAGAACCGGAGCCATCTCTATTTTTCTCACAAGGATCTTCAGCCTCCGCCACAGAATCAACCTACTGACTTCCAACTCCACCCCCAACTGGCTCTCCCAGCTCCACCCCCAACTCCAACCCCAACTGGCTCTCCCAGCTGCCTTTTAATCAGGCTCTAACCTATAGCTGGGGAGACTTACAAACTCTGGACTGAACTCCAGCAGTATATCTGCATAACTGGGGCAAAATACCTCCCCTCAAACACAACCCCCTCACAATGCCTACTATTCCAGCACTGAGTTACCTGCATCTGTTAAACCTCTACTTAGTGTATTTGTATGCTGTGATGACTTCACACCAAATTATATCAACCGATTCTTGTCTGCTTGCCAAGTCTGTTTGCCTTTTGGCTACAGAAAGAATATAGTTTAAAGACTATTCCTGTTAAGAGTTGCATCTGCTTCGAAAACTGTTGACAGCAAGTTGTAAGTGTGCAGGTCTGTGTTGGGTTCATGTAGGAGCTAGCTTCCTCTCTTGTAAAGACAGAACTGTGTGTGTTTATGAGTGACTTTTCAGCTTATCTGCATTTTATGGCTGCATTCATTAACGAAATTTACTAAACTCGAAACTAAACTTTGCCTTTTTTGCATTTATTCCCTGTAAATCTAGCTGTTTAAATAAATATCGATTGATACTTTTTGATTGATTTTGAACTAAACTTTTCAATTGGGTTTTTTCGATGGAAAAGCAGCCAAAGTACTAAAAAAGTTTTAATCGGTAAAAATCAATTGAAAAATATCAAATCAATATTTACTGAATGAACAGCAAGATTTACAGGGAAGAAAGGCCGATTTTGCCTTTTCGAGTTTAGTAAATTTCGGCTATAGACTGTTATTTCAGAATATACACTGGTATTATTTCACTGCTGTTTGGATAAAGAGAAAGTGCTGTGCATAGACAGCTTATTTATATAAAGACTAGTGATATGTTTCTCTTACTACCTTACATAGTAGATCAGCTCTAACCTGGAATTTCTTAAATTAATCACCTCTTTGGGGGGGTTATTCACTAAAGTCCAAATTGTTGCGTATAGGAGCGAATTCGCCAGATAAAGACAGTCACAATAAGTTGCTACTGTCGCAGTCGCACCTTTACAATGAAAATATTGTCACAGTCGCGTCTTTATTATGGGAAATTTGTCACAATCTTAAATTTAAATAATTGTCGCAACTTTACAATGGGGAAATTGTAGTGGTTTTGCTATGGGAATTCGATAGTTGAATTCGCACCTTAGTGAATAACCCCCTGGGTACTTAGGCATATACCTGCATCTCACACATGGAAGTAATTGAGTATATGTTCACATATAGGGCGAAATTTACTAAAGTTGAAAACTATTTTTTTTACCTTTTTGCCCATTTTTCACCTGAAAAACAGGTGAAAAGGTTGAAAACTATGTTTCAGCTTATTGGGGTTTCTGTCCTGACTAATGCTGCAGCTTGTTCCACCTAGAATCCAGATATTACCAGAAGAAGCCATCCAGCAGGTGATTTTTAGACTCGTAACCGATTGTCTCATCAAAAAGGGGTTTCTAATGTTTGTTTGTTTTTTTTTTTGGATATTATATGGTAAATTGTATTTTATTACAGGACTCTATGCCATGATTGTATCTGGGTGGTTTTTTTTTCAAAAACCTTAAAAACACAGTCTGCCAAAAAGATGATGACTACACAATTTTGGCTTCAGTTTGTGGCCACTTAAAACTACAAATTTTATGCCATCAACAAACAAACTTGATATTGTGATTTTGAAGCAACTTCACCTCATTTATCAATTTGTCTCATGGAACTTTCTGGTCTGACTTGAAAAGTGTCTTTTTCTAGTTTTTTACCTCAAAATCCTAAACATAATTGCCTAGGTTATTGTCGATATGACACAAAAGCTTCACACCGCATTGCAGCACTGTTCTCACTACGGGGGTAATTCAGCATACTCCGAACTTACCCTCTGATCCTTCACCTCTGCTCGCACAGACTGTAATGCGCTGGCTGATGTCCTGCGCGCGGACATCAGTGAACGCTTTAAAGAGATTCCAGTCTCGCGGCGCGACTCAAGTTGAGCCTTGTGAGCCTCGCCGAGACTGGAATCCCTTAAAAGCATTCGCTGATGTCCGTGCGTCCACCCATTCTCCTGATGAAGCTGCAGACAACAAGCAGAGAAACGCGTTGAGAGATTTTACAGTTGTTTTTACAAAAAATGATTTATTACGTCACATGTTTGTGAGTATGTTTTCTACTTTTCTTGTTAAATAAATTCTTTATGTTACGCTATGATGGGACCTCTCCTGTTTTTATGACCTAAGATCTTTACAATCAAATTAGATATTTGAGTCTTGTTATCTTTGGAGCGGTTGGATACCATTGGGACCATTTTCTTTGGAGTGTTTTCCTGTCATTGGTCCATTCAGTGACCACTGTACATGCATGATATTCTATTCAATCTGGTGAGTGTTCCCTAAATTGGAGTGTTCTCTGACACTTTTATTCACTTGGAGGTGGATTGTTTTCTGTTTTTCACCGATTCACTGATATCATCACGTCTTCAGTTTAATTTATTGTATATTGGTGGTCGTTTTATCTTATCTTTTACACGTTTTTTATATGGTAATGCACTATTGTGCGAATTTTTTCTGCGCTTTCTCCCACAGAGTTTTATGTTTTTGAAGAGGATTGTGAAAAAGCCATCTTGAGAAAGCTGCATATTGCTGGACATTTTCTTTGTTTAATATAAGTACTTTTCTTTGTAATATTTATTTATTTATCATTGGCGCTGTATCATACTTCTGTTTTTGTTTCCGGTTATTGACTAAAGTCTGGATTATTCTCTAAAGTTTGAATTGTTGTGTAAAGGTGTGAATTTGCCAGCTAAAGACAGTTGCAAGACTGCTAGTGACAGTTGTGATTTTACTATGGCAATATTGTCGCAGTCCCAACTTTATTATGGGAATATTGTCCTGGTCATGACTTTAAAATTGTCGCGGTCGTGAATTTGCTATGGGAATCCGCTGTTTGAGAATTCGACAGTCGCATTCTCACTTTGGCCAATAACCCCCTAAATCCAAATAGTCTTTATGAGTCATCCTGAGTACAGTACCTGTGAAATAGGTATTAAAGGGGTTATTTCTCAAAGTCGAAAAGGTTTTTTAAAGGCCTATTGCTGGAGGAACAGTCTTTATTTTATTATGTCGGTATTGCCTATTTAAAAATACTCTGTTTGCCATGTAAGAAATAACTTTTTTATGCATATTTTTATATCAAAAAGTTATTAAAAATCAGAAAAATGCTTGATAAATAACCCCTGATCATACCAAAAAGACATATCTCCATAATAACAATTCCCAGGTAAGTTGGGTTGGCATTGAAATTGTCATAGGGTTCTTTTACTCCAGGTAATTATGTTTTGCTTAACAGACGATGACATTTAGTAAGCAAATACAATTTAATGTTTTATTTTGATTTGAAATGATTTACATCCCTGCACACAATGTAACATTTGAGACATGACAGGAGACAAAATTGCATTTAGTTAAATTGCAAGGCATCCCACACTTTTGTCCATCAATGTCATTGTGTATTGGTGAAAACTGAATGCAAACTATATTGGTCCGTCTACTGACTTTGGCTGTGGTGAATTGGTACCTTCCCATTACAAATCATCAGTTCCAAGAATGAGGAAGCAACTAAAGCATTTAACTGTTAACCTTTGTAGTCAATATTCTAGTGCCCTTTACTTACTCTTTATTAAATAAAATTACTAATTCAAAGAAACAGTACTTCACAGCACTCCAGTTATTCACCAAAGTCCGAATTGTTGCATAGAGGTGTGAATTCGGCAGATAAAGATAGTCACAATAGGCTGCTACTGTCGCAGTTGCATCTTTATAATGAGAATATTGTTGCAGTCGCGACTTTATTATGAGAAAATTGTTGCAATCTTAACATTAAACAATTGTCGTGACTTTACAATGGGGAAATTGTAGCGGATTTGCTATGGGAATCTGCTGTTTGCGAATTCGACAGTCGAATTCGCACCTTAGTAAATAACCCCCTTGTTGGTATAGTATTATTTACAGGCCAGTAATATGCACAGGAATTGGCTGCACAGTTGTAATACCCTCTAGTTATTAACCATTTAGATGATTTATCAAGCGCATAGTGACATAAAGATTATCAAGAATAAAATGTGTTTTGCCAAGAATTTCAAAAGCCAGTGTATTATTTTCTTAGAGGTGCTGCAACATAAAAGTGTTAGTAAGCTTGATAATTGGATAATTCTTCTGTAACAGCGCATAAAGCTCAGCAGGGTATGAAAAGGATGATGTGGTGTTTATGATACACAAACGCTACCTATATTGCATGCTGATGAACTGGGAGATGCCAGAAATGGTTTGTATTCTGAATTTTTGATGAATTGCTTATGGTTTGAAGTTTGAGCAATGGCAGATTAGAAACCCAGACAGAGTCAATCATCTTTTCACTTCTGCTGTATGAATAATAACTTTGGCACAATGATGTTCACTGCATAACAACCACAAATCAGCAATTAGAAAAAAGGTTCTTTCTTTGTTTGTTGCTATTATCAGTTAGAAAAAGACAGTGTACATTGCACCCTAATCACTAATATTACAAGATGAATAAAACACCCAGCAAAGCAATATTCATTTCAGTGCGTTAACATGGATAGCACTTGAAAGAACTTCAATCATAAAAACAATTCTTTAGAAACATGAAATATTGTCAGCCACTTTCACACAGTTCCGTGGGAATAAAATAAAAGTTCATTTTCTTTATTAAGAAAACAAAATCTTTAATTATAGCTTTTAGACATTTTTATGCTGCTATTTTGTCATTTGGAAAGGAAATGACATTCCTGGGTGCGCAATATTCAGGGAAACACTTGTTTTCAAACGCGCAGTAATAATCACAAGAACAGTTTCATACTGTCAATTGTTAAAACTAGTTTACAAACATTCCGTGGTGGGGAAACGGTTTAGAACAGTCCCCTCATTTGCTATATGCCCCCATATAGATAGAGTAATGTCCTTAGTGTATAATTAAATACAGATGAACTTGCTGTGTTTCTTAACACTTTGTGATAAGTATCATGTGTAGGAGACCGTAACGTGTGGACCCGTGGCTCAATCATATTGTCATGAGCCTCTGGGAACAGAGACTCGTATAATACTGTCATGGATACAGGGAACACACAAGGGTTTTTCCATGGGAACTGGGTCACCACTAGAGGCACTATAGCAAACCCAGAGCCTTTTATGACTCTGGAAGCACGAAGGCATACTAAACATAGAACACATAGGGATACTGGTACATGGCGGGACACCTCTAGAGGCACGCAGGTGTACTGTGGTAAAGTGCTGGTAAACACACAGGAATATGGTGGTGCATCTCTGGAAGGGCTAATGCCCTTCCAAACATGAAGGAATAGGAGACTTGAATACAAATAGTGAACATATGGGGTAAAGGTGGATCCTCTGTACCACAGCGGGAGTGGATTCTGGTTAACAACAAGGCACAGAGTCTAAGAAGGCCCTGGTCTTCACCCATAAACCCCCACAAGGGGGTATGGCTTTTGTGGCAAGAGACCTCCCAGGTTGCAGTCTTCAGGTTAACCCTCCATTGGTGGCAGCTAGAATGTCTCATGTAGGAACACCGACAGAGAGATCTGGATCAGCTGAACTGTAATGTAGTAATAGTTGAAACGTCACTCACAGCACCCCTGGGCACACGCTGAACTGTAACACACAGCACCTCCTGGAAACAGCACAGAGTACACGAGCCTCTGTTTCTAGGCAGTGCTCACCTTTTGAATTTGGTGCTGACATCAGCAGCTCCAGATTGGCTAATCCAACCCAGAAGTGCTGGGGAACGGAGTCTACTCAGTGCCTGCCAGCATTAAGATGGCTGATGTATGAATGGCGGCTGCTAAAACATTGGGATGTGTAGATGTGCTGTGTTTAAATGATTAAATCTGCTCTACAGAATTTTACAAAATCAACCCTGCTACATGTATGTATATATAATGTTATTTATAAAGCACCACACATTTACACAGTGCTGTACAATTCAGCAATGCAAATATAATACAGACATGGGAAATGTGCAATAAAAAATACAAGTATAATAATATCACAAGGATACTTCACTGTAAGTGCCAGGTTGTGGTTGACACAAGAGGTTGGAGGTCCCTGCCCCATTGATCTTACAATCTAAATAGATCATACATCAGTACATCCCTCTATTTGGTAATGAACTGTGAAGCCTTGTGACATGGGCAACAAAGAAGATTTTCAAGGAAGAGGAGCCTATAGTATTTTTCTCTTGCAGCTGCTTATTCACTAAAGTCCAGTCCTATAGATATTTTGTTAGGTATAGCCATTATATAGGGGCAGGTTAGCTATAGAGAAGAGATAATGACCTGCAATTCACCCCAGTGACCAGTTCAGTGGACTTTTAGGTTTCATAGGCTGTTTTGTAATGGAAACCATTATGAACCAAATGTTAGGTCCATGGCCCAAGTAACTAAAAATGTCCCACTTTAAAGCCAAGTGTCAAAAAGTGACCAACAACAAACCACTCAAAAGCAAAATGTCAGGATTAATTGAACTGGGCACTTGCCTAGGAAGCTTGAAGTAAAGCCATTTTGGGGCCTCAGACTGCTGTGGAGAGCACAGGCACCATGACAACCCACATCCAAGCACAGTTGCACAAGAGTACTAGAGCTGAGAAGGCTAGATGATGAGGTCAGGATACTGGTTCACACACAGGACTGGTCAAACAAAGGGAATACAGAACAGGTTCACAATGCAGTAGAGGAAGCCAAAGGTGAGGGGAGGCAGAAGGAATAAAGGACAAAGCTGTGGACAAACAAGACAAAGACAAATAATACAGGTATAGCCAGGAACTTCAGAAACAGGAACTAGTTTGGGTAAACATGAGAGGAAGTGACCTCATTTATTGGACTGATAATGAACAAACATGATGAATCTGTACAAATGGTCTGAAATGAATGCATTTTCAGCACCAGTCCACTAGATTCAGGGAGTTAGAAGGGAGGGTTTTATATTTTGTGCTTACTATATTGTTTACTTTTGAAGTTTGGGTTTAAACATAACTGTATAGCCTGTAATTCTAAACTAGATTTACTTCTACTTTGTTTTGACAATACCTGTGGGTTCCCCATTAGAATGTGCTCCATGTTTGACAATGCTGTCAGGTGTATTTCTTGTACAATGTATGCACTTCTTGAACAGCCGTTCAAGAGTGAATATTGTTGTGCAAAACGTGCCCACGTTGCAAGCATTATAAATTTGAAATATCAAATTTACCAAGGTGTACTACTCTGACTTTGCCAGCTCAAAGTGGTGAATTGGGGGACTGATGGCAGGGCTCGGGTTTGGGGTAAAGCAAATGTTCATTCAAATAACAAAGAAAATCTAGCGACCAAGTAGCAACATAATTTAGGTCTACTGTAACATGGAAAGGGATGTAAACAACACATGTTGTAATGTAGGTAACTTTAAAATGGCAACAATAATAGTTACCACAATATGACAAAATGGCATCCTTCCTATTCACAGTATTTTTGAATTAATCTAAAAAAGACACCAGTGGAGTGATATTTTCCTCTTTAAACAGCTCCAAGGGAATCATGTGAAATGTTCTCTTTTGTTACGAGAACAGAAATGCAAATATTTTAACATGTTTTCCCAGAGCAAAACCAAACATTAAATTCCTTTTTAAATACTAATTTCAAGGTTATTTTATATGAAACAAATCATGTCTTTCAAGGAAAATTAGTGGGCAAACTGTAACAATGTCAGTGATCCAGAAACAAACCAGAAAACCCTGTTGCCTATCCAGAGCCGGCATAGTAGGTGTAAAAAAAAAATGCTAGGGGCGCCCCTAGCATTTGCCTACTCTGCCTAATGGCAGAGCCGGCACTGTGCCTATCCACTTAATAATGCAAAACAGACTGCATCACACCAGTTATAAAGCCAAGTGACTAACAACAAATCAGGTAAAAGGCTAAACCAGCAGCATTTCAGTTAAATCCATAATCCATTAAACCACTCCAAATCCAAAAAGTCAAGTAGCTAGAGATGAAATAGTTACATACTCAAAGCAGCAGCAAAATAGCTAAAAAGCCAGCTACTGTCCCCCTCCACCTTCATCCAGTGGAATGACTGATGCAGTATAAAACTTATATATTGCAGATAGTGTTGGGCATTGGACTGATTATCGATTTTTGAAATCAAATGGATAATTGTTAGCCGATGACAATTATGACTATTTAAATCATAGCCAGCAAGAATGCAGCTACAATTTAGAACCCAATTATTTCTCTATGGAAGTAATTAGATATAATCCCCAGCTCTAAAGCCACTTACAGTGAAAAGCATTCCTTAGCAATAGTCCATACCTCAGTCTTAAGGAGCAGCCTCTGAAGCATCTAAGCAATCTCAGGAAGCCTATAAAGTCAAGTATTTTTACACTTAGGGAGAGTAAAACCGAAAGACAAGAGAGTATAGATGATACCTTTTATTGGCTAACAGAATAAATGATAAATGCAAGCTTCATCAAGCAATAAGATGAAACTGTGGCAATTTTATACAGGAGGGTAAAAAAACTACTCACAAAGAGAGTGATTCTGGGAATCATTACTAATTTGAATACAGTTTATATTCTATTTCTCATCAACAGGTGGCACTGTGTAATTCTGTAAATCTGTGGATAAGTACTAATTTGAATAATATAAACTGTATTCAGATTAGTACTGATTCCCAGAATCACTCTCTTTGTGAGTAGTTTTTTACTCTCCTGTATAAAATTGTCGGTTTCATCTTATTGCCTGATGAAGCTTGCATTTATCACTTATTCTATTAGCCAATGAAAGGTATCACCTATATTCTCTTGTCTTTTGTTTTTACTCTCCCTAAGCGTAATAATATGTGACTTTATAGGCTTCCTGAGATTTCTTAGGTGCCTAAGAGGCTGCTCTTTAAGACTGAGACATGGTCTAAATGTGACTTTATAGGCTACCTGAGTTTTTTTAGGTGCCTAAAAGGCAGCCCCTGATTCTCTAGTGATCATCACTGTAAGTGGGTTTAGTTCTCAGTCTTTAGGTTAAGATCTAATGTAGAGCTGAGCTTACCTAATTATTTCCATAGAGAAATAAATGGGTTTCAAACCATAACCGAGATTTGCACTTTTGCTGGTTATGGTTTACAGGGACATTCAATAGGATGTCCCTGAGTGCAGCAGACAGCTGTAACAACAGAATAATCTTTTCTCAGCCTAGCCCCTTCATGTGATTTTGTTCTGGTGCAGTACTGCCTAAGAAGTTTAAGACTGAGGCATGGTCTTTTGCTAAGGAATGCTTTTTGCTGTAAGTGGGTTTACAGCTATTTACTTCTGTAGGTAAATAATTGGGTTTTAAACTGTAACTGTGGCTTCTTTGCCTTTTAAAGACAATAATCAGAATCTTCCTACCTATCATTGCTCAACACTCATTACAGAGCTGACCCACAATAAGTTTAGCAGTCTGTGTGGCTGCTTTAAAACAGTGGCAGCCTGGAGCATGCATATATCAACTAATTTAAAGTTACAACTGCTGCATGTATGTATGTATTTATTTATATAGCGCTTTACAGACATTCACCATTCACTTCAGTTCCTGCCCTGTGGAGCTTACAGTCTAGTTTCCCTATTCAGTCTCACACTCAGATGTATGTTTTTGGATTGCGGGAAGAAACCGGAGTACTTGGAAAAAAACATGCAGGTGCAGGGAGAACATACAAATGAAATCTAAGGTGGAGTTGAACCCAGAAATCAGTGCTACAAGGCAGAAGTGCTAACCACCGAGCCACCACACTGCTAGATGTGAATGTTATATGTTTTATACATGTAAATCCAAACACATGTGAAATACTCACATATATACATATATGCTTTTAGAGCAGGGGTCGGCAACCTATGGCTCTTTTGATGTCCATATCTGGCTCTTTCAATGTAACGACTCATTACAGTGTGCCGACAAGTGCTGTAAAGAGAGAGCTTCCGCATTGCTAGCGAATCAGGAGCCGCTGATGTCACCGCGAGTCCAGATTTCTAGCCAATCCGGAGCCGCATGTGATGTCAGCGGCTCCGGATTCAAAAGGTCTGAGGGAGCCTCACGTATATGGCTCCCTCAGCCCAAAAGGTTGCCGACCCCTGCTTTAGAGTGTAATAGAGTGAATTAAATTTAATAAACTCGGAAAGACTGCTCTCGATTTATCAATGGAAAGGTAGCCACACTTTACATTAGTAGTATGGCTACCTTTTTATTGAAAAACTGGTGCGGTAATCTGGCGGGAACACCCGCGAGATCTTGCATGATAAACTCGGAAAGACCGAGAGCAGTCTTTCAGAGTTTAATAAATTTCACCCTAATTATTTTTAGGAGTGATGCATTTAAACTCATCTTGGATCAGCACTGTGCATGTGAGTTTTTAATTAAGTCACATTTACAAGACTGAAGTAGCGTCCCTAATACCAATATTACATTTGAAGACGAGAGACTTATAAATTATAGCTAATGCACATTGCATTTTCACGTCTGTAAAGGAGAGCATTGTTGTGTATGTCAAGTTTTAACTATTATCTGAAATGTATGGCTAACTTTGGAGACACCAATACTAACTCATCATACTTTGCCCAAAGGTATATAAAAAAATCGTTCAAAACAAGTTTTCTTTTCTGAACAAGTTTGCTTATGGTCTACAAATATATCAGATTAGGCTTTTTTTTTATGCTACAACTAGACTAATCAGTTGGTAAGAATACACATGCAGGAAGCATTTAGAAAGGTCAGCTGCTGTAATTTAGACAAGTGCATCTTGAATATCAGTTGATTACTACAAAGAAGCGTTGGAAGTCAGTTTCTCTGCAGAGCTGTTGGTCATGCAGTCTCTCAAGTTAATTGATCTGAGTTTTCTGACAGTAGAGGAGGAGGTAGTTATTATGGATGTGTTGAAACGAGACGGCAATCTAAGGAAAATAGAAGAAAAGAGAATTAGGTATGGAAATATTCTCATTTATGAATTAATTCCTTAAAAGGGTATTGTTATTTAAAAAAAAAAATTTTTATTTGTACCTTAAAACAGTCTATGCTTAGCAAAGCAGTTAAGCATTGAAAAATATTACATTGTAAAAATTCAAAGTACTTTTTGTTGTGCACGCATTAAGTATTAATTGCTACAGTAGTTTCCTTGCTTTATGACTGAGATATCATCAAATGCCAAAGTTTTGGTAGATATTGACTAAAAGGGAGAATTCAACTGTCAAATTCTCAAATAGCAGATTCCCATAGCAAAATCCTTGGCCGCGACAAGTCTCCCATTGTAAAGTCACGACCGCGACAATTTTAAAGTCATGACTGTGACAATATTCCCGTTATATAGACACAACTGCAACAATTAGCAGTCTATTATGACTGTCTTTAGCTGGCAAATTCACACTTTAGCCAATAACCCCCCATGAAACTTTCTGCAGGCTATAGTACTAGGGGAGAAAGAAGCATTGTTTTCATCTGTGTAGCCTGTCTTTCCCTTTGTGACTTGTTTTTATTTAGATGGTTTTCTAGGGTCCATTAATCTTTTGACCAGCCACTGAGGGTCTTATTGACTAAACGCCGAATAGTTGTGTAAATCTCTGAATTAATCTATTTGCCACTATGGACAGTACGGCGGCTGAGTGGTTAGCACTCTTGCCTTGCAGCACTGAGTGCTGGGTTCAGTTGCAGTCTGGACTTCATCTGCATGTCCTACTTGGATAGGTTTCCTCCCACAATCCAACATACTATACAGGTTAATTGTGTGTGACTGAATAAGGAAACTAGATTGTAAGTTCCAGGGACTGAAGTGAATGATGGATATCTGTAAAGCGCTGCGCAATACTAGCGCTGAATAAATACAGTACTTCCTCATATTAATTAAGCTTATTGAGCAAACACTGCGATGTTGTGACAATGTGACCAGTACAGTACAGAGCATTTCACTGCACAGGTACTTGACACACACAGTCGACTATTTTCTTTTGTATAGAAATATTGTGCTTGCTGAGACATATTATTTTGTTGAGGATAGTTATGTAAAGTATGTGAGTACTGATTCGTTTAGATTTAAAAGCTGTTATTTTACTATACTTACCATCTTAAACTATAGTAAAGTGTAATTCACTCACCCGCATTGCTCAGCACATCTTATACAAAGCATAATACAGATGCTTTGAGCTTTGGTGCTATTTTTTTTTTTTCTCAAAGCACAAATGAAGAAAAAAGTGCGTTGTTTACATCCCCAGCGTGGGAAGAAAAGCTTTATTGGTCGCCATCTTTGATCCAAATCGTATCTGCTAACTGAAAGCGCTCCAGGGAATTGTAGTACCGCATAGTTCTACAGCGTTTGCAATCTTACCTGCCAACATTCAGGACAATGTCGGTGAAAAATCATAATAAAAATGTGCTCTGGGAAAATCTCGGCTTACATTAATTCTTTTTGTACCTGTGGCAATGTGCTAGATTTAAACTTGTCCTATAGGAATGACACGACAATTTTAGATAAGGTCCCCAGATCCATACATTTGAAATCAGACGCATATAAAATCCACATGCTGCAGTGCTATATTATTAGTCTATTTAAATGCATACTGTAAACTACTGGATTTTAATCAGCAAGGCCATTTGAACTGACTGATGACAAATCAGCACTGCAGCAAGTGGATTTTATATGCTTCCAGTCTAAAAGGGATTTCTCTGGAAATCATAGTCTGACAAAATTTCTGTTTTGTTTTTTTTTAATGGGAACTTATAAAATACAAATGGTTCACAGCCCAAACGAGTGTGCGTCTAGACCAGCGGTTCTCAACCTTTTCGGCCGGCGACCCCGGCCCTGACGTC
>WMED01009448.1:0-16303 GCA_019650415.1 Pipa parva | reverse complement strand
TGTGCAGTTTAAAAGTGAAAGGAATACTAGAACATCTTATTTTGTCTTAGTGTGCAGTTTTAGGGGCTAATTAACCATTGTGCGTAGTGAGCTGCGAAGCCTTTGGCTCACTTCGCACATGGTGTTATGCGCCCACTGATGTACTGCACGCGGACATCAGCGAGCGCATTAAAGGAATTTCAGTCTCGGCGAGGAGATTCGAGTGTTCTTGCTGAGACTGAAATTCCTTTAATGCGCTCGCTGATGTCCGCGTGCAGTACAATGGTGAATTAGCCCCTAAAAGTGAAAGCAGGAGACAGAAAATTGTCAAATCTAACCAGGCCCAGGACAAGGCACATATAAAATGTAAGAAGACATTACTAATATTGGGTTTCAGCCAACAAAATAATTTTAATTAAATGATAAATACTTTGCCTTAGGTATGTAGGATATCTAGATATAATAATCGTAAATATTGATTATTTAAAATGATCTTCTTTAGTTTTTGGAAAACCTCCCACTGGTCATTTTCTGGTCTGAGCTTCTATACTAGATATATTTGAATTTACTGTGTTTCACAAGGCAAAAGACATTGAATGTATATTTGGGAGATCAATAGTTATGACTTTATGTTGATGACATCACTAAAAGAGGTTGAAACCTATCAAGGAAAATAAATTATATTAATTTAAGTCAAAAACACCAAAAGATAAATATAAATTAAGAATGAAGAATGAAGAAGGTAATGTATATAACCACACTTCTATCTTACCATTCGGATGGGGCGCAGGGACATAAAGCAGTCGCTCCTATAGCTGCTAGACCAGGTATCCCAACGAGGATACTCGCCCTTTTCCAGAATAA
Source organism: Pipa parva (assembly GCA_019650415.1). Classification (NCBI taxonomy): domain Eukaryota; kingdom Metazoa; phylum Chordata; class Amphibia; order Anura; family Pipidae; genus Pipa; species Pipa parva. The sequence continues at coordinate 15,460 of WMED01009448.1, read as the reverse complement.
ACATCTCACCACGGAAGTTAGACTGCTCATATGCAACCCAGCTGTTACAGGCAATTCATGGATAATAGCAAATAAATTCCACAAATATGACACAAACAAAAGAAATAAAAATGATAAGAAAAATACATATATTATATACTTAACTAAGATCATTTTGTAGGATTCAGGCTAAATAATTTACAACTTTTATGTGCCAGCATCATAACACACATCACACTAATATGTGCTAACGGAATATCTTACATAAAATAATACTGAACTAAATAACTCAGTTGTGTACTGATATGTAGATTGATATTTGATATCTGCGCTAGTCATAACCCTCAATGAAACCAAATATCTTGGATGATGGATGTTCAGCTATAAGAAACATTTACTATATGGACGATTAACTCCATCATGGTCCTTTGTTACCCACTCAAAATGAACACTAGATATGCTCAGATTTCTGCACATATGAAAATTGTTAAACACAATGGCTGAGCTGGTCCTTATTACTGCTGCTATTTGTTACATGTGTACCTTTTTAATTTAAATATAAAATGACATGTAAACAGTAGGGGTATCCTGGAACTTAACAAATCTGATATAGTAATCTTTTTGTATACATTATCAGTTTGTATTAATGGGAACATAACTGTAGTGTGTTTCTTGCTCCATTAAACTCAGAAGCCATGAATCATTACTTTGAATTGTTAGAGTATGTTTAAGGAAATACCCAGAGCTATTTATTAAGCAAATGACAGAGTGAGCTGGTAAAAGTGTGTGTTTAAAGTAATCATTCCAGTTTCATTCATTACATAGAATGTTAATTTACCAGTATTTTATTTTCATACGTTCCCAGCTAATTATCTGACAAAACTGCAGTGTGTGAAAAAAAAAACAAAACAAACTTTCTTCTTGGTTATATGGGTCAATCAATCCTCAAGAAGAAAACACTGTGGAGAAGCGCAAAAATAACGCACTAATAGTGCTTTATCTTAAATACAATAATATATAAAAGGGAAAGTGAGTTCTCCTGAGGAAGGGATTTTATTACCCAAAACGCGTAGAGTTTGGGAGGACGAGTTGCAGAGCTGTCTGGACTGACTCCACATAGACCAGCACGCGGACGCACCCCCAGAGAGATAAGGATTTATTGAGAGGCAAACACTGCCTGTTTTAATGCGATTGTATCACAATTAATTTGTGAGTACATTTTAATTATTTTATTTAAGGATATTAAAAACGGTATTATACTATGGGATGTTCTTGATCTTATTTGGAGTAACAGATACTGATACTATATTAAGAGGAAGAGATCCTAGGTACCTCTGAAGTGTGATTACAGTTGGTTTTCCGATATAATCTTGCATCTGATATTGATACTGCTTGGAGAGAAGAATACTAAGTACCCAAAGGTTGTGAGACTACGAGCCTTTTAAAACTTTAAATCTGGTGAGCACATAAGTTTTTTATTAGTCGGCACGTGGTGTGTGTGCATTTATCTTCACTTCACATGATACACTTCTAGCGGAACTTGTTGGTTTCCCTTTTATATATTATTGTATTTAAGATAAAGCACTATTAGTGCGTTATTTTTGCGCTTCTCCACAGTGTTTTCTTCTTGAGGATTGATTGTTTGGGGAAGAGGAGCGAACCCCCTTGGAGAGAGAGCAGCAAAAAACTGTCAAGCTAGAAACTATATATATTATTTAGAGAGCGCTGCGGAACTATTACTGTTTTTGTGTTCGGGACTCAATTAGTTCTTAGTAAATATGTGAATATGAGCTTCACTTTTTATGATGTGTAAGGACTCACAGATCTATTTTTGTATTCTTACATTTTTCATTTCATATTTATCTACATATCTAAGCAGCAGCAGAGGTGCTATACTCTGTGGTAATCTTATGCAGTAAAATTCCTTTATGCACCATTATTATCAATGATGTTTAGTAAATTTGCTTGGCAAAGGTGATTTAGCTTCTATATGAATATATTCAATTTATACAAACAGAACGTTAGAAATATATTAATTAAAGAAATATTGTTAGGCAGTCACACACAGTTTGGCATACCAGCCACCTTGATCAATGCAATCTCCCCCCCCCCCCGCAAAAAAAAACTCAGCAGCATTGATACTGTACTGCTGACTGAAAATTCTAAATATAGAAATATAGAACATGGAAAGCATTCTGCCTAAGGTACGTGGAGCAACTCCTTTAGATAAGAAAGCACGGACTTCTCATTTTCTCAGATTATTATAATCACACGCCTGGTGTGCCATAACCCAAGAAGAGAGCAAGACAGGTGACAATCTTGTACTGCAGGCTGGCTACATAGGCCTTGTTTGCACAAAATGTATCTTCCTTTCAACTCACTTTCAACTCTAACCCAAATAAAACCTCTTAGTTCTTTCTTACTAGACCAGTGATAGTCAACCTTTTGAGCTCAATGTGTCAAAATTTGTCAAAAAACTGAGCATAACTTGGGTCTTGTGTCACTTTGAGAAAAATCTGGAGGCGGGGCAACTGTCCTACTGAGAGCACAGCAGGAACAGCACCAAGACGTGTGTCAGCAGAACCGTCTTGGCATGTCACCCTTTACATGTGTGTCATAGGTTAGTCATCACTGTACTAGACCCATGTATGTACTATAAGTCTGAGTAATACAGTCTGGCCCCAGCCTAAGTTTGACAAGTTAAATCATTACATGTATTGGTGCTGTCTTTCAAATGAAATCAAACATAGGCACTCTACACATGTACAACAAATTTCAGTTTGAGGCCAAAGGGTTACTTTTCATGGTCTATTTATTTTAAGGCAGGCTGATGTATCATGCTTTTAGTTAATACATTATGTATATCTTTCTTTGAGTGCTTAGAGGCTGATATGTAGTATTCTGTGTTGCAAGAAGAACATTTGACCAGTATACATTTTTCATTTGTCTCAAGTGTCAAACTTATAAAGCAAAGCACTACTCATAAATCAGCAAAGGACATCTCGCACTGCACTGTCACTTCCAATTTTCTGTTTGCTGAACATTAGCCTCTGGCTCCATCTATTACATTTCTGTGCTGTGCCTAAGATCTTCTTAAGTTATAACTGCGTTTGTACTGAAGCAAAAATAATAAACTCTAGCACCAAATTATTGATATTGAGAGATATATTAAGCGATATAAACCCCTTAAGTGCTAAGAATCAATATAATGTGTTTTCATTTTGAAACCCTTTTCATTGTCATGTTTACATAACCTGTTACCGTACATTTAAAATTAGATTGTTCCAGTTATGTTACTACAATAAACTTTACAGGAAAATACATAAGATAGCCAAACCTATACATTATGACAAACAGATCTGTAAAATTTTGATGGATTAACCAATCCATGCTTCATAGTTATAGCTATCATTGCAATGTAGGCCTGATTCATCAACTGATCATTGCCCTGTGAGGACCTAGTGTATCATGTCTACAGTGCATGGTGTGGTTTCTATGAATGATTTTTACTATTCTCTTTACTTTCAATAAATACTTTTAATCTCAGAATTAAATTCATCAGACATAAACAAGGACATTATTCCCAGTGATGTATGATATTCAAAAATGACAGTGTCATTTGAAAGGACAGACAGTTGCCAACTTCTTGCATTGAAAACCATATATATATATATATATATATATATATATATATATATATATATATACAGTATATATATATATAATTATTTAAATATAAAAATAGATGCACACAATGTATGGCCTAGATAGATAGAAAGTAATCTAACTCTTCATAAAACTTTGTTACATATTTTCATATTAATTTGAAGCTTTGGTAGATAATATAAGGGAAATATATTCATTTATTTCACAACCCTAAAGGACACTCATTTATGATGTTTGCATTTCTTCATTTTAAAGGAACAGTAAAATCAACAACAATTATTTATATATCTATCACAGTTTTAGGTATTATTTTCAATTTACAGTTATTTTTTACAGCTTCCCTTTAACCTATTTCCTCCGCAGCATATTATTTTGAATATGAAGTCAATGAAGAGTAAGAATTCAACTTCATTCAACTTGAGGATTGCTTTTTTTTACTATTTCAACTGATCTGCTGCAGAGAAAGTTGGTAAGAGAGGAGTGGCTTCTGTAAAAATTGGGTAGAAATTGAAAGTGGTGGAAAGTTTTACAAATATTATTTCACAATGGCAGATTAATAAATATTTGTGGCTTTAATGTCCTTTAAAGATTCCAACATATAAGAAATATTTATGTAATACTATATTTGATTATGTCCTTATATAACAATTCCTTCCTGCTAACAATTGCTTGCATTGTAAAGATTTAAGTACTTACGGTCCAGATTCGACAATAACACTGCGCACTCGGTCAAAGCCTCTTTCGCAAAGGTTCCCACATTCATTCAGAAGTTCCATGTGTCTACCTTGGAAATTCTCCTGTTCGAACACTACAATCTACAGATAAAATTTGCATTTTAATAAACTAAGATTATCAATTAAAACATATTCAATGTTATTGTATGTGACATGCTAGAAAACTTATAAGCAGCAAGATAGATAAATAGATTTTACAGCTTATTAACAATTATATATATATATATATATATATATATATATTTAACAATATTAAAGAAAACTTTTAAACCCCCTCACCCTTCCCCCAGTTGAGGCTATAGGTTTTTGTAGACAATACCTTGTATATTCCAACACCGGGCTCTCCAAGTCTTGTGGGCTTAGTAAAAGGAACTGGTGCTGGGATAGTTTTTTCCTTGGCGTCTGTACCATGGCTGGCTTTAGTTGCATGAGACATATTGATCTATAATGTTAAAATCTGAACAAAATTGCACAGTTATAGTGAGCATCAAAAAATACCATGTAAATCTTTACATGTAAATACAAACACACACAATTGTATGTCACTGCACTTTTATTTTCAGAAATTCCATGCAGTGAATACAGAGGTTTATCTAAAAAGATACAAATGAGGCCAAGAAATATGTGAAAAAGTTTTTATATATTGAGCATATCCATTAGTTATGTCCATCCTGCATTCCCTTATGGATGAATAACAATTTGTTAGTTGTAACGTTTTCTAAAACCAGGAGGCACACAGGCAGGCCTTATATACATAAAGACCATCTTTCAAACAAGAAAGTATTTGCTTATGGAGAAAAGAATCAGATTGAAACTGCCCAAGAAAACTGTGGATAGCAATATGTAAGTGTCCATGTTTGCCCTATACATTGGTCTGATTGAACACAAAAATTAGCTATATAATTTAATGTACTTGGAAAGTACCAAATTAGATTATATAATCAAATATTTACATAACTGTAATTTAGGAGAACATATCAAATCAGATACCAAGGAGCGAAATTTATAAAAGTCATAAAGATCAGCGTTCTTTCCAACTTTACTGAGAGAAATCTCGTGTTTCTCGATCTCGAGTTTTCAAATTCTTTTCCATGGATATGCTTTACACTAGTAGCATGCTTTACATTAGTATCATGGCTACCTTTCCATGGAAAAATACCGAAAATTCAGGTTTGCGAAACCTGATCTCGTGATCATGAACAAAATCTAACGAGAATGAAATGAGATTTCTGTCGGTAAAGTCAGACACGCGGACATCAGCGAGTGCTTTAAAGGGATTACAGTCTCGGTGAGGCAACTCTTTTGGTCTCGCCGAGACTGGAATCCCTGTAAAGTGCTCACTGATGTCCGTGTGCAGAACATCAGCGAGCGAATAACACCATGTGCGAAGTGAGCCGAAGGATTCGGAGCTCACTTCACTCAATGGTGAATTCCCCCCCCAAAATCGGTCTTTCCGACTTCAATTAATTTTGCCCCAAGTCATCATAGTTTTGTATTGTTAGGACTAGGTCAGTTGGATTAAATTTTTGGAAGATATTTATAAAGGTTTCTGCTGCTTTATATTGGATTGAAAACAACTTTTCAAAAGGTGACTTTAGACATGAAGGTAATAGTGTTTTTTAATAAGCAATACCAGCATAATAAAAAAAAAAATCTGTTTGTCATTCTTTTTAAGTGGTTAAAAAACTTTTTAACTTTATAATTATCCCCCATATATAAGTATATATCTACAGTCATTTTATCAATGTACCCAGTGCCTGTAATGTGTTTGTTGCTTCTTTTCTCCTTACCTGTGTAGCTGTTTCTTGTTGGGGCAACCAGGCTTGCTGTGGAAGCTTAAAACAGGTTCAGTATTTATACTCTAGTAAGGGCAGTCCCAAATAACTTAAAGACAATAGAACTCATAGCTCATCAATAAATACTTTGGAAATCCCTAGTCATCACAAATTCTGTTGTAACCAGTCATGAAGAAACATCTCCCATTGACAGCAGCTGAATCAAGCAGTTTGCATTGTTGGCATGTAAGAGTGCACGCAGTGCAGAGCAGAAATTCCTGATGTGATATTTGGGATGCTACATAATCTTACATTTAAATGAAATGGAAATAATCATAAATAAATTCATTTAAAACATACTTTGTGCATTAGCTCCTTACATGAAACACATTAATAAAGGATTTCTTATGTACCAGAATGCATTAGAGCAGCGGTTCTCAACCTGTGGGTCGCGACCCCCGCCGGGGTCGCGAGGCCGTCCCACGGGGGTCGAGAACCGCCTCCGACTCCCGGAAGTGCCGCAGGAACCCTTCTTATAAGGGTTCCTGCGGGTGACGTCAGCCGCAAACGTCATCACGTCACGGCGTGGTGACGTCAGGGCCGGGGTCGCCGGCCGAAAAGGTTGAGAACCACTGCATTAGAGTATATGTCATTTAGTGGTTAAAATGTAATAAGTTCAAATGGCTTTTTTTTCTTCTATAATATCACACATATTATCACAAAGTGAGAAAAAATGCAGAGCTGTTTCATAAAAAAGCAGCAACGAGGTTTAGTATTTCTTGTAAAACATGTATATTAAACAAAGATACATTTCAAGAGAAGATATATTTTAATAAAAAACTCTATAACCATTTCACTGTTTAATTGTGAAAGCCATGTTTATTTTCATGGGTAATAAAGGTGCAAACCCAGAAATGTGTAATAAATGCACATAGATATAGTAGAAAATGAGAACTAAAATGCATAGTTCATATAGCATTGAAAGCCATTCTGAACTATATAGAACATATGAAAATATAGGCAATGGATCAGGGTGGATGAGCCATAATAACTGTGAGATGTATTGCTTACAATATTGTCATACATCAGTGACAAATATCCAGGCGTTGTGAACAGATAAAATGATCAATGACAGAACAACTGTGTTGTAATGTATGAATCCACATAATCGTGATCGGTGTAAATCTTTCCATCCTCTCCTTGAATTTTGCCTTAAAGAGAAAGTAACACCCAATAGAAGAACATAGGCATGCACATGGGGTGTTTCTATTGTGCCCAGGCACAACTTTAGGGGTTTCTCTGTTCTCTTTTTTTTTTCCTGTTCTTCTAACGAGCTCATCAGGAGTAGTATATGCCTCCTGATGCGCCCCTATATTGGTGCAAGCTGGGACCATAGTGATGGTGTTTGTCACATGGTGATGCGCAATGTGACATCATCACACTAGGCACCCACTTATAAAAAGGTCTGAGCTTGCCTATGAATGAGAAATTAAACCCATTTGGATTGGCTTGGGAGATATTCCTACACAATTCTTGTAAAAATAATGTATGTAGAAAGTTGTTATAATTCATATATGGAAATTTGACTATTTGGTCATCATTACTGCCATGTTCACTCATTTGAGAACCTCCAATATAACTTATGACTGAAGTTACTGAGCTGAAACATCATAATGTATTATTTAACTAACCTCTTATTGTATTTACCTGTGTCTGATGATAATACATATAAATAATGTAAATTAAAAAAAAAAAATAGAATTTGCAACCTTCACGTTAATGTGAAATAACTGCTGTTTCAATTTAGTGTTTGGAAAGGCACATGCAGGTGTCATTTGTACTAGAATGAAAACTTGCTGTATGTGAAACTGGAATTTTACAACTGCTTGAGACAAATACTGTTTTAAAGTGAGGCAGACTTTTACTGCTATGTCAGTGGCTGTTAACAAGAACTAATTGTTTAGTTAAACATCGTTATATGTTGGGCAGAGACATCACTTTGTTGTAATAGCCCTATTAGCACATTGCACTGATGTAAGAAAGAAAACAATCAAATGCAGATCCAGCAGTGAAAAGAAAATCAAAATCCTTCGAAAATTATATTATGAATAGGTACAGCCATTAATATGGTGCCCCTTTTTTCAAAGGGTGATCCATTAAAGTCTGAATTTTCTTCCAGATCACATTTGCGACAATATGCTACAGTCTGATAAAATAAACTATTTGCAGAATTCACCAGTTCATTAAAAAGAAAATTACACAAAATGTGTAGAGAATTGAAAAGTTGACTTTAGGAATCAAAAGTTTGTGAGATATGATGAAACTTAATAAATAGGAGAACTTGTGCCTACTAACAGAGCCATACAGCTAGCAACACAACTTTTAAAAAGCCAAAACCAACAAATTAAAAAGCCAAATTAGCATCAAACAATTTAACAAGCCAACACCAGCAACAAAATATTCAAAGCAAACAAAGCAAAGCTGGCGATGCGATTGATCGAAATTAAATTTCGATCGATCGAAACAAATTCCGATCGCTCAATCGAAAATTTGATCAATCGGTAAAATTTACGCCTTTAATAAATTTCACCCAACTTATAAGTTACATGGAAAGTCTGATGTTTAGTGCACTGCAGAGAGTGGACTTTATTTCTTATGTTTGTCTTGGTTTTAATTTTTATTAATCTTTGTTCAGTGCAACGCTACAAACTTCAATTTATTTCTTATTGGGTTGCCACTCAGAAAGTGAAGTTTAGAAAAGATGAGATTTATGTCATTATTTAAGCATTTCTAGATTCATTTAGGTTTCTACTATATAATGGATTCAGCACCTTTAGGCTGGTGAGTTTCAAGTGTGATGAGCAAAGTAGAATGGAGAGGGAACTGATGCAATGCAAGCAACTGAGCTGCTCTTGACATAACTATTAGGGTGAAATTTACTAAACTTGAAAAAGCCAATTTTGACTTTTTGAGTTTATTTCCTGTAAAAATCTCTGTTCGATCGAAATTTTTCATAGATTTTTACGAATCTAAACTTTTCGATCAGATTTTTCAATGAAGAAGTAACCATACATTACATTAGTACTTTGGCTACTTTTGCATTGAAAAATCCGATCGAAAAGTTTGGATCAGTAAAAATTGATTGAAAAATATCGATCGATATTTACTGATAGAACAATGGTTTTACAGGAAATAAACTTGAAAAGTTTGTAACCATTCTCATCAATAATACATCATGACATTCCAATAGTTGCAAATTCTCTACTCCTTATTCACTAAGCAAAGAAGGAAACAGTGTTGGGCGCAGTTTCTTATGTAGTGTGGCGTAGTCATTTGACCAGTAGGAGCCTTGCTATAAACCTCCCAATTTGCCACTTTGAGCTGGTGATGTAAAACTGCCAAATTTGAGACAGTATTCCTTGTAGCATAAGGATGATTGGATAACTAAGTGCCAATTTTAAACTTGCTTTACTTGGTTACTCCATGGCTTTGCATGTCACTGTCTCTATGTCACAATTACAGGAACAAAAGAGCTTAGAAAACTGGATCATAATGCAAAAATATGTTTAATAATATTAAAGCACATTTTTGCATTTTTTTATATTTTATTTGTAAAGAACATTTGTTCATTATTTTATTATTATTATTCAAGCCCATTTTTGCATCATTTTATTATTAAAGCATATTTTTGCATTATTTTATTATTATTAAAGCATATTTTTGCATTATACTGCAGCTTTCTAAGCTCTTTTGTTCCTCCTTGCCGAATTTGTTACTTTGACAAACTCTGATGCTTGATGAATAGCCTAATTACCTGTGCATGCGCACGCAAAATGAGGCAAAGAGCTCTGTAAGTTACTATTGTCGTAAGACTCTGAATTAGTTGTGAAGTGACCACAACACTGATTTTGATGAATAGGTGAAGATCAAGAAGTAGCGAATGGATGCAAATTCTGACCTTTACGGGGCTGTTCAGATTTTCATGAATAAGCTTGTTTGTCTCCTGTCCTACAGCTAAATTTGGAACCACTCCAGTGTACTTTCTTTATTTCTAGTTATACTGCAGTGGAAAAGAATTACATATGGAAAAACAGTGAGACCTGCATTAGGCAAGATTGTTATTTTCTTCAATGTGGCAAATTCCTCACAGTTCACAACCATGTATTTATCCACCGCTTCAAATCTATTTATTATGTGTGGGAGTAACAATTTGTCCAGGTCATTCAGGTATGAATACACAGATTTTAACAAATAAAAAAAAGTGGAAAATTGGGTGGCATATGGCTGGGTTTCTCTTACTATTCTGGTGGAATTTCACCCAAATGGCTTATAAAATATTGCAGCCAAGTGGCAACATGAGCTAGGAATTGTCTGCCATTGAAATGAATGCAAAAAATACTTTTGTAATTTGTGTGACTAATTTCAGACACCAATACTGGTGGCTAAAATGTAAGAAAATGGTGATAATGCCTATTGCCAATATGTTGACATTAATGCAGAAAGAGATAGTTATAGTGACATTGTCTCCTTTAAACAGATTCTTGTGCAGATGACATCACTTAAGGGGGTTATTCACTAAAGTCCGAATTGTTGCGTATAGGTGTGAATTCGCCAGCTAAAGACAGTCACATTAGACTGCTACTGTCGCAGACACGTCCTTATAATGAGAATATTGTCACAGTCACAACTTTATTATGGGAAAATTGTTGCAGATGCAACTTTAAAAATTGTCGCAGTCACGACTTTACAATGGGGAAATTGTCGCGGTCGCAGATTTGATAAGGGAATCCGCTGTTTGAGAATTCGACAATCAAATTCTCACTTTAGTGAATAAGCCCCTTAATGTGACATTGATATCACCTTAATGTACCTATTCAGGATAAATTTGCTTGCAATAGGCCATACCTTACTATGCTCAGAAGCAAACTTTGCGACAATTGTTCCATCGTCATGAGAATATGCAGTTTAGCAATAATGCAGAATTAATGATAAATTCATTCCTTTATGAATTCTCCATTCTTTCTGTGTGATATTGGCAATGTGCTAAATATAGGTGATCCTCCTCTATTCAGCACTGAAGCACCATTACCTCTATGACTGGTGCCAGACCTCTCTACTGTCAGTAGCACACCAACAAGCCAATTCTATACAAATGAAAAAGGCAGAAACAGTATGTGTAACATGAGGGTAGTGCAACTACACCAAATTTACCGAAACATGTTATGATAAAGTTCTATTTCATTTGGTGTAGTTACACTACCCTCGCGTTACGCATGCAGTTTCTGCCTTTTTTCATTTGGAGTTCTAATCATGTATTGGTGGTTCATTTGGAAACAGTGTGATTGTATCATAGACATACAGCTGGGATACCTTTTTTCCATTGGCTGCAACTCCATACAAAGGCAAGAGGCATTTTCTCTAAACTTCAGTGTTTGTTTTTGTTATTTGCTATAAAAATTCTAGAATGTACTTTCCCTTTAATTTCCAATTTATGGTTCAATAAATCTATAATAATTTGCCCTTAGTTTATATCCTTTTTAAGTAATGGCAGTTGTCTAGATAAACGACTAATTTGTTTCATGTGATATATTACTTTGTAAATGGCAGCACTGCTTCTGTATTTAAATTGTCTTCTATAGATCACCATGAATTGTCTAAGATTTATATATATGCTGTATATATATATATATATATATATACAAATAATTTGCTCTACTGGTCATATAAGCCAACAATACCTTTAATAAGGGGGTTATTCACTAAGGTGCGAATTTGACTGTCGGATTCGCAAACAGCGCATTCCCATAGCAAATCCGCTACAATTTCCCCATTGTAAAGTCGTGACTGCGACAATATTTTCATTATAAAGACGCGACTGCGACAGTAGAAGCCTGTTGAGATTGTCTTTATCTGGCGAATTCGCACCTATACGCAACAATTCGGACTTTAGTGAATGACCCCCTTTAATCTTGCCTAATGCTGGTCCCAGTAGATTTTAGTACAATCTTGTCCATTGCATACTTTATGGCGCTTATTCATGAAAGTCTGAACAGTGGCATAATAGTCCTAATTCACATTCATGTGCCACTTCCCAAACTTTGCATATTCAGCAAATTTGGTGGCTAATTTGTGACCAGTTTGGATACTTATGGCAGTCATGGACTTACAGAGCTCTTTTGCTTATCACTTTGCATGCACAGGTAATAGGTCCATCACATGTCAGAGTCTGTTAAAGTAGTGAGTATGACAGGGTGGATTGTGTCCTATATGCCAGTTTTCCATTGCCAGATCAAAATGGTGAATAAGGGGCTCCTACTGTCCAACTGACTGACTATGCCGCACTACACAAGAAACAGCATCCAGCACCATTTTCTTTCTTCCTATGGGAAGCTACCGCCTAATGAATAAAGAATAAAGAATTCATGACTTTTGGAATGTAGTGACCTGAAGTGATGAGAATTCACTTTGAAAAGTGAATACTCACTTTGATGACGAAAACCCTTTATGTTGCCATTTTAAAGGAGTATCTTGAAATATATTGCATTCTATCCAAAAGGCCCAAAATTCAAAAAGGAAAAAAAAAAATCTCTTCTTCAGAATTACAGTATTTTCCTGCATTGCCAATATTTATAGATTTAACATTCTCTATGTAAAATGCATTTGCTTTCAATATAAAATACATCCATTGTGAAATGTAGCTAAATATGTGAAGTAAAATGTAAAAACAAAGACCCCCTTCTGTCATCACCTCGGCAGAAATTCTCCTTTAAAGCCTTCACTCATTAAAGCCATATGTATTTATTATTTACATGGCTTATTAAATTTGCATTAAGCCCACTATGTAGATGCACATCTTTTTTTTTAGCTTTATCTTTCCCTTTAGTCCTCTTATATTCTGAAGGGCTTTTAATGCTTCATCAATTAGGAACAAGACTCCTTAGCTCAACTAATCAAGTATAGGGTTAGAGAGCCATTTTGATTTCTGTTTCAGATACTGGTATCTCTGGACTGTATTAGTATTAACTATTCATGCAGGTCTTATAATCCACAGAGTTAATGTACTCTAAAGGTTGGGATGATTTAATGTGAATTCAAGAGATTTATTTCAGTTAACTCCTGAAAAGCCATGGTATGTATGTTGTAGTAGGTCTATGCAGCTCATTTTAACTTGAACAAAACTATAAGCCTACTGTATGTCCAAAAAATGAGACATATAATAATGTTTTCCTTCAACACAAATTTATAGCAAGTTAGGGTATTCAACATGTTTTGAAGTGATACTTTAGATTGAAGGTGGTAGGGGCATAAGTACATTTTTCCATGTGTTATAATGACAATATTATACCCAAATCAGTACAAAAATGTAGTGACCAAAAGTCAACATGAACTAGTATTTGTCTGCCATTAAAATGGAAAACAGAGTGTTTTATTTTTCAGAATAAAATATAAAAATATACTCACAGAGGAACAGAAATAAAATATTTGTCAAAATATGTACACCTTTCACACTCTTCCACTGTACAGTTGCAGCTTCATCAGGAGTGAATCTCATACATAGATTACTGTGAAGATTGATATATCACTGCATTATACCGTTTGATTGCTGGAAGAGTTTTGATTCTGGAGCTTGAATGGTTCTCATTATCATTTAAGGTCTTTTATCATTTTGTTCTGGTGAGCCTCTCCATTATTATTTGTATTACACGGATTAGATTGAACTAAGTTATCAGATTTGGTGGTGTTTTTCCAAGAGTCCAATTTCTGCACCAACACATATTTGTATTCTCTTATAAGAACCTGCTTGGTGGCATTTTCTTGTGCTATTTGAACCATTCACCACTGATAATAGGCACTATTTGCCTCTTTTGTTTGCTGACACAAAAACTAAACACAAAACAAAGGATGTGTACAGCAGCACTATAACCAATGTGAAGATATTTTATGAACTAACACAGTGGGTGTATAACAATGCAGCTTCCTCACTTGGGAGTCCGCTTTTCACTCCCCTTATGTTAAATCTTGTCGTACAAACCTAAAGGTGAAGAAGCACAATAGATACGCACTTCATAGTGCTTTAAATGTTATATGACCAATGTCAAAAGCTGAATAGCCCAAACGTGCCAATAGACCAGTAAGAACAAAAGGGGGAGGAGGCTAGCAAGCACAAAATTAATAACAGCAAAATTTGCCAACAATATTATTGAGGTGCTACCTCAATATCCTCATATGCGTTCCATTAGCTTCCTGATAGGGAACAGTGTAGCGTTGTAGCCTGTCATTATGTTAGAGTGTGCTCATATCATCTTATAACACTGAAAAATGACATGAAAATACACAAATAACTTGGCTAAAGTAGGAGAAACATAATATCAATATAAATCAATACTAAATACTGAGATATTGTCACATTTATAAATGTAATGCTACACTGTTCCCTATCAGAAAGCGAATGGAACGCATATGCATTCCATTAATAGGAAGTGACGCGATACGTCGCGGCTTCCTCCACTACAATGCATATGAGCTGATTGGCCGCGGCTAAGTCCCGGTTACAGGAAGTGACGCGATTTGACGCCACTTCCGGTTGTGATATCACTGCACCGGCCGAATTTAAACGCCGGTAATTCTAGCACTTACATACAACTCCTGAGGAAGCGATCAAGCGAAACGCGTTGAGTTGAGGATGGTTTTGGTGCAAGCTCTCCATCTGCAGTCATCTTTTGGACTTTTAGCAATTTATCTGCCACTGAATCCACAATTGGAAGGAGCATATTGAATCACCTTTTACATGTGCTGTTATCTCATTTGTTTGTGAGTATAACTGAAGATGCTGTTTTTATATTCATTTAATTAAAGCTGTATTACACTATATTTGGTTAGCTTATCTTTTATGGGATGTTCATACATGGATCATTGCACTTCATGCCACAATTGAATTGAGAAGAAAGGATTTCCCTGATATTTCTGCTGTGTACATGCTCGTTTCTGCTTACCTTCTGGTAAGCGCATATATTGAATTCATTTGCCACGTGTGTGCAGTGTTGCACTGTGGGGTTTCTCCCATTTGTATTTTTGCACCTTATATCACTTACTGGTCTATTGGCACGTTTGGGCTATTCAGCTTTTGACACTGAAATTTACAATTGAGTGGATTGAAGCACACCTGTAAGGATTAATTAATAATACTTGGGTGCTACCTTAAGGTTTGGAAAAAGTAAAATGAGATAAAAGAGAAAAAGGAAACCTTCCATGGTGCACTCCAATTTATTAGCAATTTATAAATAAGTGACACAATTTTTACTGGCA